>CAIGRP010030274.1:0-14532 GCA_903798385.1 Fraxinus cuspidata
TATTTTATTGACCACTACTAAGGCAAGCATGCGAGGCATGCTTATGTGATGTTTTCGCACCGCTGATGATACTTCCTGGTTGATTGTAAAGGTAGATAAGGGATGGGCCTTTGATAATTATAGGAAGGTGGACCATTCGACTGTGCCTTTGTGATGGAATACTTCTTGGGTGACCATAGGGGCAGTTAGGGGATGGGCCTCTAGTGGTCACAAGAGGATGGTCTACTCGCTGGTGTCAATATCATATTGGTCATTTGATTATTGATATTGATAATGTGCAGAGTTCTATCCGATGCATAGTAGATGGGTCAAGGGCCCAATGAATGATTTCAATGAAGTTACTTCTAGTCGATTTTGACGAATATTTGAGTATGATACATCCTTAGCATAAGGTTTAAAGTAAATAGCATGAGGTTAGATGCCATTATGACCCATGCATGATTTTTGCTTACTGAACATTAGCTTATGTAGTTCTTGTTTTGTAGGTGAGCATGAAACCTCATAGAAAGCATGGCTGGCTGTGGAGCTCTTACGAGATTCCAGATTATGGTGTATATGGATGACGACCTGCATGGTTATTTTGTGAACTCCAGTTGTATTATATTTTTGGGATCCTGTATGACTTTTGAAATGGCATGTAAATACTTTTACAACCTCATGATAAATATGTTGGACTATATGGTTTTATGATTTTTGGTTTCGAGATATACTTTTGGAGATACTTTTATCTTACCAACAAAAAAAAAAATGTGTGTGAATTTGGATGTCTAGGTTAAGTCACAAATTGTATTCCTACATTTTTTAGTAAATTGTTATCTTTATGAATGGGGTGTTACGTATACACGTTTCTTTTTTTAACCTTCCACATATTCTAGTGAGATCTTTGATTAGTGGTTTTGGTTCTCGATTGGTGATCGTTATTAGCGTGATCATCTTTGTTTTATCCGCCGAAACTTGAACATTTTTGTTTCTCGCCGTAAAGCACCTCCCGAGTTCAAGTCTACCTCTTTTCTCACCGTATCTTCTGCAATAATGCGTCGGAATTTGCTTCACTTGCCGAGGGTGGGTCCGACATTTGTTGGCTCATTTTTCGAGCTCAACAACTTTTAAACATGTGTATGAGAAATTAATTTATCAATTGTTCAACCAATTACATCATGATAACAAGTAAACAACTTGTTGCTTATCAACTATTTGCAATGATTAATAATTCCCCACAAAAAAAAAATAAAAATAAAATACAACAATGAATTATTCGAATTAAAAAAACTAATAATTTGGTGGTCCTAGATTTTTTTTCAATTAAAAACAAAATTGATCCTACGTTCTGATCATGACTACATTGAGAATTTAACAACAATTAAACAATTTGAGCATACGTTGAACTTGAAATCAGTGAAGAATATGAATATAATTAATGAAGTTCTATCCAATAGTCATCATCATCTTTACAAATTCTTCATAATTGACTTGACCATCACCATCCAAATCAGCTTCTCTGATCATCTGTTCAACCTCTTCGTCTGTTAATTTTTCCCCTAGATTGATCATCACGTGCCTTAGCTGCAGAAGATCAAAGGGACTTTAACTAAAAACTTTTTCGAATATCTTGACTTTCAGAAAAATATAATATACAAAAATTATTATTATTACTGTCAGTGGCGGACCTGACCATAGGCAGGGTAGACAATTGTCTAAGGCCCCGTTTTAGTAAGGACCATAAATTATATAAGGTTAATTAATTGGTTGAAGAAAAAAGAAAATTAAATTAAATTTATGAAATTCTTTAAAGTAGAATTATCATATGCAAACTCAAGAAATTAATAAAATTAAAAATACAAAAATCTTAAAAAAAACATATAAATGGTATAAAACTTTATCGCTCGCATTTATTTATCTCATGAATATATCACAACCAATGCTTTCTCTCTCTATAATTAGTTTGACCCTCTACCTTCCAAACATTCCTTATCTTTTTCTTAACCAAACAAAAGGTCTCTCTGTCTCTTCAAATTCCATGTTCAACCGTCACCCACCATAACGTCTCTTAAAATTCCACGTCCAACAGTCACCCATCATAATTTTTTGATAAAATCATATAATCGAAAATGTCATAAGAAATGTTGAATAGGTTGGCCATGGTATCTATTGAAAAAAAAAAAAAAATTCTAAAACAGATTGATTGTACTAGTGTAATTATTGACTTTCTATCAAATAATTATAGGAGAGTAAATTTAATTTAGACATTTGAATGTTTAAATTATTGTTTTTGTAAAGTTTGAATATTTTTTTTATTATAATATATAGGGCCCATATTTCAACTTGACATAAGACCCTCAAAATATCAAGTCCGACACTAACGACTGAACATTATATATGTATAGAAAACTAAGAACTATTTATTTATGGGAAGTCAGAACAGGCTCCCTAAGAGCATCTCCAATGGTAGATTAAATTGAGTGTAAATTGATATTTTCAAAATTACTTTCACATTTTTATTTACATCCTGGTGAATTTAAATTCAAATTTTGCTCTAATGAGATATATATTTTTTTTTTTTTTTTACATTTTCTGCTGAAAAATACAATTTGCATTTCCTTTGTATCTCTTATTGGAGATTGAAAGGTAAGAGTATCTCCAATCGTTATATAAAATAGATCTAAATTGTGATTTAAATCTTAATTGGAGAGGTTTTCGGCCGCTTTGAATATCTAAATCACAATTTGGATCTATTGTACACCATTATTGGAGATGTTCTAACCTTTCAATTAACGTATTTTAGAGCCCCCTAACTTTTAAATGTCAGGTTATGAGTGCTTCATCTATTCACACGGGAATCTAGATCCATACATGACAATCACGTAACTTAAAAATGAAAATAGTTAAACAACTAATTTGTTTCTTTAAGTCTAAAAAAAGTTACATGCAATTTTAAATTTCAAAATGATAGTTTCTATCATGTAGGGATTCAGATTTACATATGGGACTCAAAATCACACTTTCGAAAGTTGGAGATTCAAAATCAGACTACCCAATAGATTAGAGAGCCAGCCACAATTTTACCTTTTAACAGATCAATTAACATGTGATCTCTTGGAAGTACCATAAATGTACTTCTCCGTATCCAACTAGCACTTAAAAAGAAAAATTATTGTATTTGTACAATGTATGAGAATATTTTAAGTCAACATCTTCAAATAAAATAAATGATAATTCTTGATTTCATATTCCTGCTAGTTGACTTTAAAATAATTTCAAGATCACTAGATTTGTACCTAAATTTCAAGTTGGTTGTTGATTCCATTATCACACTTGAATCAATAAGTTTATAGTTTTGTTTAAATCAAGACACTAAAATTTACAAAAATGTAGATTGTTATATAGATGAACAAATTTCATCCACAATCACAACGGAATTTCAAGTGGGTCATTGAATTGTGGTTTAATTTCAAATTAGACTAGTAAACATTATTTTAGTTTCAAATTTCACCATAATCCCATAACGTCTCACAAATTAGCCATCATACCACAGTTGATTATTTTTGTAATCATTTTTTGACATGTCAATTTATCACTACACTATATCATAAAAGTGTTTCAATTAAAAAAAAAAAAAAATAAGTTTAATCTAAAGACCAATACACAACTCTCATTTTATCATTTTCGTATTTAGGATATCATATAGCTATTATGTGTTGTGTCAGTAGACATGACTGTAGACTAAGAAACTTCTGTCAATTCGAGATATCATGACAAGTGACAGAATGTAACATTATGATAAAAGTTGACTCGACTATGCAAACGAAATTTACCTATTTAAAATAGAAATGTTGGGTATCCTATAATTTATTTTTATCTTGGTCAAATGCTAGTGAAAAATAATCTCACCTCATTGGCTGATATGTAACCATTTTGATCCTTGTCAAACACTTTGAAAGCTTCTTTAAGCTCCTCCTCTGCATCAGTTTCCTGATTGTTCATAAATTAACACACACATCAATCTTATTTAATAAAAAAAAATGTAGCTAAAACAAATAATTTACTGCTATATAAATATTATATGACTGTGCATGGTATTTTAGTTGAATTACAGAATACAGGTAATACCTTCATTTTTTTGCCCATTAGATTCAAAAATTCTGTAAATTCTATGGTCCCATTTCCATCGGAATCGACCTCCTTGATCATGTCATGGAGTTCTTCCTCGGTTGGATTTTGGTCCAAAGATCTGATCACTGTGGCTAATTCTTCAATGGTAATGCAACCTGCAAAATATTCGATTCCCAGTTTATACATGTTTATATGAATTACTAAGTGAAAGAGAATTAATCTACAGTCGAAAAACAAGACGAACCATCTCCATCTTTGTCAAAAAGACTGAAAGCTTCTTGAAATTCAATAATCTGTTCTTCATTTAGAACTTCTGCCATTAGAGAGAGAGAGTTAGTATAGCTCAATATTGGTTGGGTTTTTATAATAGAATTCTAAAGAGACAAATGTGGTTTGTAGATGCAGTCTCTTTCCATTATATTAATAATGAGAGTCATGTCTACAAATTATTAATGAGAGAGAGAGAGAGAGAGAGAGATCATATATCCACAAATTACACATCATAGCCAGAGTCATGTCTTTGATACATTATATTAGAAAATTAATTGTGAGGTTGATAAAGTTTTAAATTTTATTTCTCCATTAATATTGATCATTTTTATACACTTTATCGTACCAAAGTGGTCATAATAATTTACTTGAAATCCAACTGTAGCAACATAGTATTTGCAGTTCAATGACCTTCTCCTCACGCACTTGATGGTGCGATTTGTAATCACTTTGCGGAATTGATGGCCACACATCTTTTGCTCATTCGTACGAAAGTAAACAATTGGGAAAATGTATGCTCTAGCTAGATTCGCCTTGACGAGTTTCAAGCTAGCTTATAGTTAAGTAGACTTTATCGTTGCATATACTGTAAATATTTTAGGAGCTAAAGTTGATAAATAAAATTTATGATGTTTCGATAAAAAAGTAAAAATAAAAATAAAAATTAGAAATTTTGATCTTATTGTCACTAGTCAAGAATTCAATTACCATAAGATGTGGTTGATGTACACTTGAGCCTTGATGTCACTGACAAATATATGTGTATATTAATGTGAACAGCTGTATGGTTAGATGTGAAGGGAACAAAAGCATTCAAAGAGAAGACTGGAATGGGAAGGCGGGCACTTGTACTCTGTGCTTTTCATAACCCAAACTTTACAACCAAAGGGCCCGCTGAAATGCTTGCACGAGGTTTGCTAATTTTAACAGTGCCACCTGCCTTACACGTGACTCCCAATTTTCTTTAGCATCGGTCAAGGTGAAGTAAAATTATATTTTCATTTATTAGACAATGGATCGATGAAATTTTATGTCACCTAAACTAGTGCTTCCATCACGTATCATTACTTTTATTGAAAATCCATGTGAAGATATAAAAATATATATAAAACTTATGAATTTATAACTAATTTTGTCAAAGTAAAATGTTAATCCTCAGTCTTTAATTATAGTCATGGAGTCAGTTCCCAACAACATCAATAACCCAAAACTTTGTCATTCCTTAGCTGGCTGTCTACTCGTTCCAATTAAGGTGCCATGCAGAACTTTGGTTAAGTAAAATCTACTAATGAAAAAAAAAAAAAAAAGCATTTATTTTTCCTCAACCTATCTAGCCCCCATGTTTGGAAGCCACTTTGGCCGGCTATTGATACATTTTTTGCCCGTTGAAAGGTACATGGGATCCATCTTTACAATAATTATTGACTGCACATCTTTGCCACTTATCGAAATTGCCATTATTTAAAGAACAATAGATTTTATGTCAAGGAACACATTGATAATTATACGTATATTCAATCAATAATAACTACACCCCTCTTTGACAAACACAGTATAACAAGCGAATTTCGACTAAAAATTTGCTCCAAAATGTAAAACAAACAAGTGTATAAATTTATTTTCTCATTCTCTTGTAAAATCTATAGAATTGTTCAATGTTTTTCTTTACAATTGTCAAGTCAATTTGGCTATGCCACTTCCTGGCTGTCAACTCATTCCAATTAAGCATTTTGGTTAGTTAAACACAAGTAATTAACAAGTAGTTTGAACTGTGGGCAGTGTGTTGACTTTAATCCACGCGATTTGCACATTTATCAATTAATTCACAGCGTCAAACAACATAAATGTGCTTGGCTGTCCACGCGGTTTTGCTTGCTGTTGGCTCACTTGACGAGGCACAATTTGTTTGACACTAAAGCGTGTTGGTGTTGGCTAAGCTTAAAAAGTATATATCATTCAAAATTGTTTTCGAGTAAATTTCACTCAGTCTCTAATCTTTTGTGACCGCACTTTTATCCTCAACCTTTTAATAATAAGCAATTGTTGACCTATAGTTATAACTTTAAATTTTGATTTTAAGAAATAAGTTAATTTTGTTTACTAACAATTGAATTTAAAGTGAGTATAGTCTTCAAAACATATAATGATAAATTGATCGATCATTGTCAAAAGATTAAATCAAGATTATTTCAAATCGGACTCATGAAGAAGATTAAGATCGGAGTCACACATTCAATACAAGTCCTTCGAGAAATAATCTTAAAAAACAAACGTTAAAGAAATATTAAGATCAAGAGTTTAAGAGTCAAACATTAAAGGAAGATCAAGAGGAGAGCCTAACAGCCAAATTTTGAAGTAAGATAAAAATCTAGATTTCTTAATTCAAATATAAAGGTAATAATATTTGATATTTAGTAATGAAGGATAAAAGTTCAAAAATCATTTTTTATACTAAAAGTTATTTTGATTATCACTTGAATAAAATATTTTAATCAAAAGTAAAATTGATTTTTAAAATGATGGTTGAACTTAAATCTTATTTTTTTTTTAAAATCATTTACCTTGAATACTATTTAAAAACACCTTCTAAAAGTCTACATTTATCAAAATATTCAAATTGGATCAAATGGAGTAAAAAAGGGAAAATTTGCTGAACTAGTAGCAACCGGCCGGACGTTTGGCCAAAGGATGCGGACATCCGGACAGTCGTCCGCCAAAGGAGGCTGACGTTCGAGCTGTTGTCTGAAATCCCAGAGAGTTTGGCGGACCTCCAATTGGTCTATGCGGACATCCAGTTGGTGCAACGGTCAAGTTTTTTTAACCGTTGTGATTTCAAACGCATAACGTCTATTTTGGCCATCCGAAAATAAGGACGAACATCCGGTTAGTTGTCCAGTTCGACAAATTATTTTACTTTTTAAACTCTTTAAATACCCTCACTATTTCCATTATATGTAATACTTTCAAAAACATCAAAATGAGATATATTTTGATAGAATTCTTTGAGTTTACATTTACATTCATTTCATTTATTTTTTCATATAAAAAAAATTTGATTGATTCAAGCTCCTTAATTATCATCTTCATCAAGGTTTTTCATGACTCTTTTTGTACTTAACTAAGTTTATTATTCATAAAAGAAAGATATATTTCGAAGAAGAACGTTGAACCTATATTACGTTCATTTCATTTATTTCTTCATATTAAAAACTTTGATTGTTGAATCAAACTTTTTTAATTACAATTTTCATCAAATTTTCCCATATATTTTCTGATACTTAGCGTATTTCTATCATTCACAAAAGAGAGATATAATTTGAAAAAAATCTTTGAACTTACATTGCATATAATTCTTATACTCTTTTTTTATATATAAACTTTGATTGATTAAATCAAGCTTGAAAAATCATTATATTCATCAAACTTTCACATCTCTTTCTTGATACTTAATTTATTGTTATTATTCATTAAAATAGAGAAATATTTTGAGAAGATTTTGAACCTATATTGCACGTATTTCTTCTTCATCTTCTCATTGAAAAACTTTGATTGATTAAATCAAAATTTGAAATCATCATATTTATCAAAGATTTCTTACCTAACACTTGAGCTATCATTTATTACTATTCATTGAAGTTTTAGGCTTTCTTAATACTTCATGTATTTGTATTATTTATTAAGAGAGAATTTTCACTGTAAAATCATTAGTCTAAACTCGTTGGTCATATTGAGGTCCTCTGAAAGTTCAATAGTATAAAGATTGATGCTCTTTATTGTAAGTCATCGTCTGTGTTATAGGTCCAGTAAAGTCAATAGTGTAGCTCATATTGAGGACCTATAAAACTCAATATTGTATGAGAATTGATGCTCCTTGTTTATGAGTTATCAAAAGCGTTGTAAATGGTTGGATTGCACCAAGAGTTAATTAATAAAGTGAAAACTCCTTGCTCGTGTCGAAGAGTTTGACAACAGATGACTTAAATCATTGTTTTGGATCGAACCTCCACAATTATATCGCTTACATCATATCTATCATTTTATTTATCGTTAATGTATTTATATTTATTATTTGATTTATTTATTTGCTTATTATTATTAATTGATCAACATGTTCTTAACTTGCTTGGTTTAAGTTTTTTTTAAAAAAATCAATTCACACTTTTTTGTTAGTTATTATTGTGTTATCAATTGGTATCAGTGTTAGGTACCCATTTTTAAATTTAATATTAAGTAATGGCTAATCACAATATTCAAAATTTTGATGGGCATTCTACCAATCGTCCTTCGTTTCTAGATGGCACTCAGTATAACTATTGAAAAGCTAGAATGATGATTTGTATTCAATTAATTGATTATGATATAAGGAAAGCTATTAAGTATGGTTCTTATGTACCTACAAAGATTATTAAGGTTGATGAAAAATCGTATCAAACAATTCTAAAACTTAAAGAGGAGTATGATGAAGAAGATAAACAAAAAAATTTAAATGTTTATTGTGTTTTGGATAAAATGAATTTAACCACATTAGCATATGTGGTTCTACTCATGATATTTGACATACTTTAGAAGTCACTCATATGAGTACTAGCAAAGAGAGAAAATGAAGGAGCTTTCTAATCGCCAAATTGTATTGAAATTGACAATTGATGAAGACCATGAAGAAAACTAAAGTTAATAGAAAGTTGTCAACTTGTACTTCATGACTATTGAAAATGAGGTAAACACAAATGATTGGTGGACAAAAATGCATTTTTTATGAAGAAGGAATTCGATATAAACTTTTTTTGAAAAAAAAATTTCTTTGTTAAAGCATCTACTTCCTCTATTTCAAATGTCACATGTAGTTTTTGCAACAAAAGTGGACATGTAGCATTCAATTGTTCTATAAAAGAGAAATTTCACTTTGAAGCCGCCAGAAGTGGATTCAAAAGTCCACAAACTCTAACTACCAAGGACCTAAATTTATTTGGGTATCAAAGATTAAAAAAATAAATAAAATTGTTGTAGGTACCAACTAAAATAAAGAGCAAATGGTTCTTATATAGTGGATGCTCAAATCAAATGATCTCATATCCAATTTTGTTACAATATTTAAAAGGTACTCTTCGTCATAGGTTATTGTTATCTGCTTCATTCGATTTTACTATTTGGTCATATTCTATAGAAGATTGAGCAGATAATCCATTTGGTTTAAAATCTACAACTCGCTATTCTATTATTATTATTATTATTATTATTTTTTGGCAATTCACTGATTTCTTGAAATAATTAGCAGTGGCTAAATCGTCAACACAGGTAGATATCGAGCAATGGTTAGTATTGCAGCCAAGGTTATATGGTTTCAAAGATTACTTGATAAACTTGATGAGCATCAATCCAGTGCATCTCCCATGTACTATGATAATCAAAGTGCTATATAAATTACAAAATTCAGTTGTTCAGATAAATTCCATAAGCATACGAAATTATTGATAAGCAATACGTGATGAGTTGAGTTATCATACCATGAAAAATAAATTCTAATTGAAGTTTACTATTTTTCTATCAAGTTTAGATTAACACAAAAGAGATTGATTTAATTATTCTATGAATTCTATAAAAAGTTGGTTTGTACGTAATTATGGAATGAGTGTATGGAATTTACAAATTCACCTATTGTTATCTATTTACAATTCTCAATTGGCATAGTTTAGTGTTATTCATGACAATCGATAATTCGTTATGATCTAATTATCCCTTCCGAGATAAGTTAAACCTATTCTATGCACAATTCGATCCGATCCAAGTTTTCTCTTTTCATGGTAAGTTAAAACATTGTTATTCATGCTGGCACATATTGTTTTCTTTTTTCTTTTATTTATTTCTTGGTGGCGGTGGTGAAACAGATTTTTAAAAGTTTAATAGCCTTCCATTTTCTAATTATTTTATTTAGGACTCATTTTCACTTTTTTAGAATTTTTGAACTATGAATGTAATTAATTATCTTTTTTTATTGTTTATTTAAAGAGAATAATAAATGTTGACATTAGACTTTGTACCTTCTACATGGCCAATAGTCATACGACATCTCGCGTCAACGTAAACCTGAACCCTTAACACTTGGACAAACTGTTAGCAATACGTGACTTCCTCCAATAGCGGTAGAGTTGGTCGCTCGTACTCCAACGATCAAGTCAATTATAGTAGTATATATGGGTATGAGAGGTGCTTTAGACACTAGCCTCCAATATAAAAAGAGGGCCAGCTTTAGGAAAAGTTCTTGATAGTAATAGTAAAGATAGCAAAGTTGTAGTTTCAGGGCTTTAAACTTACATTACCCTTAGAATGGCACATTGTGTGAGTTTTTATAGTAGAGAATATATGGATATTGGCCGTGGGATGGAAATAGACATGGCCTAACCCACACAACCAAGGCCTCATGTAATGGCATCAATCAATCGTAATTCTTTAATGTTAATACCATTTTATTGCCCATAACTTTGACAAAAAGGTTTAGACTTGACCTAATAGGCTAGTTAGGGCGACACACAGTGAATTGTCACATCAATCACTTATTAAGCGTTGATATGAATGCGTAAACTTTTAACTTGAGATTCTAAGGAGTTAGACTGTGTTATGTTGTGTGAGTGAGAAGTCATGACAGTATGCAAACCTGGTTGAAGGAGGCACTTGCTAAGTTATTGAGCCTGTTGATGGAGTGAAGCCTATAATAAGGTTGAAATGCATTAAGGTAAGGCCCTTGCTAAGAGAGTGAGCATGTTAATTAAGTTGAAGCATTTGATATGGCTAAAATGCACTAAGTCAAGACCTTTGCTAAGTGAGCGAGCATGTTAATTGAGTTGAAGCATGTGATGTGATTATGACAAATGCAGAGCCTAGTTGTAAAAAGACATTGAAGGGACGTATGCTACAATGATTTAAAAAATGGTAATTAGTACACAACTTTCTTACCTTTTACTATTATTGTGGAAAACGTCCTTATCTTTCATTTTTTGATATTTTCATCTTTATTTTCATGTTTCATTGCGCAAAAGGTCATTTTCATTATTTTCATCAATTATAAGTTGTAAAATGACTAATATACCCTTCTATTTAAATAAAAGAAAAAGAAAGAATTAATTAATTGCAGTTATAGTCCCATTTTTTTTACAAAAATTGCAAACGAGTTTCAAATAGATTATTAAAAGGGTAATTAACACTTAATGTCCATACCTTTTATTATTATTGTGAAAAATGTCTACATCTTTCATTTTTTGAAATTTTCACCCTTAATTATAATTTTAGTTGCGCAAACCATCCTTTATATTCATTTTTATCCAATGTTTTAATAAAAATTGTGAATTGACGAATATATACTCTTACTTAAATAAAAATAAAAAATTAAAGAAAAATATTTTTTAATTTATAAATTTTTAATAATTTATTTGGGATTCATTTACACTTTTTATTTTTTTTAATTTCTAATTTTAATAAATTATTTGGGACTCGTTTACACTTAAAAAAAAAATTAATTTCTAACTTTTAGAAATGATGGTTTGTGCAATCAAATGTGCAATTAAGGGTGAAAATGCCAAAAAAATGAAAGGCGAATATTTTTCACAATAATAGTTAAAGGTAGAGAAATTATGTGCTAATTACTCTTTTACTAACTTATTTGGAAATCGTTTGCATTTTTCAAAAAAAAAATTTAGGACTATGGTTGCAATTAGTTTCTTATTTTTATTTTTGTTTGTTTAAATGGAATGGTATATTCGTCAATTTATAACTTTTAATTGAGAAAATGAGTGAAAGTGACATTTTAAGCAACGAAAACTGAAAATAAGGGTGAATAGCCAAAAATGAAAGACAATGACATTTTCAACAATAACAATGAAACGTAAAAATGTTATGTACTAATTATCCATTTAAAAGACTCGTACTGTTTCCAAGATAAGGCAACAAAGCAATTTTCCTTCTATCAATACACGTATTGTGTGAGCTTTAAATGCGTAATTATGGCAAGATGTTACCATTGGCAGAGATGACATGAGGCATGTGCTCAGTACGAGGTTCTCTTTCTCAAAACGTCAACTGCTGCTGATAAATTATAACCAATTGTGATTCACGGTTATCTTCTAAAATGAATTTTAACGTAAAAATGGTTTTTTTTATCTCAATCAACTTCTAGGATTCTTTTTATTTTTTATGGGTAAAATGAAACAATATAACTTAATTATGGCAAACTATTAAATAGAACATTTACATAAGAAATTATTTGTTGATTGACATAAGCATAAGATGTTCCTCGACAGATATTTCAATTTCACTACTTGATCATAGTAGTTTATTTGATTTTCTAAATGGGCGTCCTTTGAGTTCAATGATTCACTTGAAGGGTACAGGTTTATGTTCCAGATTGAGTATTGTTTGTCCAAAGGCTAATGCTCGCCTTGATTGCCTATAGAAGGATGCTTTAACTACTTGTCATGCTTTTGCCACATTGCAAAAACCTTAAAGCAAGAAAACATCCTTTACATTTCTTCGACAATCTTGAAACACTTTTTGGTGATCAAACATGCTTTCATTTTCTTTCATTCGTTTGGTACTTGACATGAAGGTTCATTAGATGGCCTCATCCTCAAAACCAACACAAAAAGTGGTTCTCCTGGGAAAGCTGACATGGAGATGATATACGTCGAGGCTGGTTTGATGTACAAGAGGGTCATATTAACCGTAGTATTAGGTCTGGGGCCTCTTAGTGGCCTACTAATATTAAAAAGAACGAATTGGAGGGATTTAGGACCAAGCTTAGGATCCCTGATAATATTAAGCTAATAGTGCCGAGCTTTGATGAGCGAGCCTGCTCTCCTAAGCAGGTTGTGTGGCGGTGAGCAAAGCCATATTGTGTGGGGGATGAGGTTGAACTTTCTCCCTTTCTTTGATTACATACTTAGGCAGTTGGTCCCAACCCAACTTTTACCAAATGCTTGAAGCCAGTTTGCAGGGGCTTTCTTTCTTCGGAAGGAGGTCACTCTTGGTGAGGATATGCCGCCTCTTGTTTTTCAGACTTTATTCCAGCCCCGAGCCTCTAGTTGGGGAGAAGATTGTAAAGGATGGTATTGCATGAACCCTTGGAGAGTGTATTTGCCTTTTTATGTGGGTAATCCCACGTCCATAAAAAAAATTGGAAATCTTCATGGTTCTAGGTAAGGGGTCATTGGTAGACAGTGGAGGGCGATGCGGTTCCTGAGATAACGGTTCCGACCCAATATCATAAGTATATTGAGTATTCCTACAAAGTTATTTTGTTTGTTATTTACAATCGTGGGGGTTTTGCTAATTTGATTTTTTATTCGACTGTAGTGGATAGGTTCAAGCTCAAGCCAAAAGAGTGACCTATAGTTCCAAAAATCTACGGGCTTCCCATCGAGTAAAGATCGTTTGCAAGGGTAATAATCAAGAGAGCCTTGTATGTTAATCATCTGCTAATGACCACAAACGGTATAACCACATAAGATCTGTCCTTAGTTTTTTCTTTGAAATTTCATGAGCCGGATTATAATCGTTGTTGTCCATTGTTTGTACAAATCAACTCGAGAAAAAGACTATACCAAGCCTGACATATTTTTTCATGAGGCAGTCAAGCGAGGTGAAAAAGAATAAGTAGCTAAACATGAGCACCTGCACTTATAAGCACTAGTGGGACAAGTTGTCTCATCTTTTGAAATTGAATCTGCCCCCTCTTCATTATAAAAAGGGCAAAGAGAAGTGGAACCCCAGGGGCAAAGGCCTAAAAAATGACAATAACGAAGCATACTATTTTGACATATGGTTAACTTCATGTTTTGATTATAACAAACAAATTGTTTTCATCTCTAACAATTGAATTCGAGTCTTTATAGCTATTATTGCAAAGTTGATCAATTGGAGACAAAAATATCGCTACCAAAAGACTCGCAATTGACATCAATGAAAATCGAGATGGAAGCCGAGTATTCATGTCAAATGGAAGCCGAGCATTCAAGTCAAAAATCTGAGTTATATCTTTTCACTTAAATATGATTTCTTGTAATTTCGATATGTTAGGCTAGTTTTATACATTAATAGGATGAGATGAACTCTTGTTATGAGATTTTTGGTATTAATTAATTATTTTGAGGACTAATTTTCTTG
>CAIGRP010030281.1:0-22030 GCA_903798385.1 Fraxinus cuspidata
GTTTTTTTTGCCATGAATCTAATCAAGAGTGACTTGCGCAACAAAATGAGAGATGACTGGTTGAATGACAATTTGATTGTGTACATGGAAAGAGAGAATTAAGAAAAAATTGAGAATGATGCAATATTGCAACGTTTTCCAAAGTATGAGATCCCGTAGAATGCAGTTGTCCAATATCACAGTTACAGAGTTGGTTGTATTGCGTATGTCTTTAGAATTTTGGGTCGTATTGAATTACGTATATATATATAGAGTAATTTTTAATATTATTTAATTAAATATTAATAAACGATCTCGCTATTACGATGTTGACCGGTCAACGTCCGTCCGGGCTGAACTTCAATGCTGGGTCTGCCACTGTTGGTTGTCGATGGTGACTGATGAGTGTGTTTAACTCATGTATTTAGTATCATTTAGATTTTATAAATTGTTCGTTCTTAAGAGTTTTAAAACGTTTTTGAGGTGTGTTTGCGTGTTGTATTATAGGATAGCTGAATTCGCGGAAATTGAGTTTGAGATAGCCAAAGAGTTGTATTGATATGAATCAAGGAAAAGAGGAATTGAAACCAAGCAAAAAAAGAGACGAAGTTGAAGAAAAACGAAGAAAACATTACAGTCGAGACGCACAAGTGCCATATTGCTTGAAAAATCTCAGATTACTGGTGCCATGCACCGTATCCGGAGTGCCTCAACGTCAACCAAAAATCCTACGTAGTGCATAAGTACCACAGGTGTTGCACGCCATTTCAGCTAGGGTTTCTATTTTTTAGAACATTTAAAAGTCCAATTCAACCCCAACTCGTCTACAACTTCAAGAAAGCATAAACGAAGCTTTAGAGAGATTTCTAAACAACATTTCAACGAGGCATAAACAAGAGATCATGCAAGAAAGCGAAGGCAATAACGAGAAGAAGATTGAATCATACTCCAAAATATTTTTTTCTCTTTTTTTCTCTATGTTATTAATCATGATTTTGAATTTTATTTATTCTTCAATCATGAACTAAATCTTTTATCTAGGGTTTAATGCAATCGATATTTAAAACTATTTTTTGATCTTCAATAATTATTTCTTTTTGAGGTTTTTCATTAAGTTTATTTGTATTATTTATTCTTAATGCTTTCAATTAACTGGTCATTGATTGATTGATTTGATGTTTAAGATTCAGCACTCGAGAGAATGAATCTTGAATTGATAATAGAATAACATAACCTAGATTTTATAGGTATTAAGAGAAAGTATAATTTATTTGAAGCGTTTTCACAAAGAACCATAGAATTTGATAATTCTTAATTTTTTATTTGAAGTAGAGACACTGGAATTGAATTTTAGGAATGATTTTTACTCATTACTCGAGAGAAGTAGTAGAATTATATTCGGGGTTCTTAATTACGAACTTGGGAAAATTAGTTCTAGATAATTAAAGAATTAAGAAACATAATTGATAGTTAGATGAAATGAAAATCCTAGGCTCTTCTCGTATATCTTAATTCTTAAAACTCGTTTTTAATGTTGATTTAGTCAAACTTTCACGTTAACATTAGTTCAAAATATTGATCTTATAAAATTTGATAACGTGCAATTACGGCATAGTTTACACTTAACAGTGACCACATGATATTGCACTTTATTATTGAGTAAAATGCATTGTATAATTAGGTTGAAACTATTTATACATTTTTCAAATTTGGATAGTGTGATGAACACATGACCCATTTTCAAGCCACTATTATTAAAAAAAAAAGGTGCTACTAAAGTGAGATATTAATCATACATATTGAAAGAAGTAAGATATGTACATGATATTTGTATTACCTCAAATGAATCGAAATGAAAGGTGAATAGTATCAGTTTGTCTTCGAAGTATGTGAATAAAAAAAGGCTTAATGGGTTTATGACGAGATGAAAATTGAATCATACTCCAAAACAATTATTTACTTTTCTTCTCTATGTTATTAATAATGAGATTGAATTTTATTTATTCTTCTATCATGAACTAAATATTTTATCTGGAGTTTGATGTAATAGATATTTAAAATTATATATTTATTTTCAATAATTATTTCTTTTTGAGGTTTTTCATTAAGTTAATTTGTGTTATTTATTCTTAATATTTTCAATTAACTGTTTTAGATTCAATGCTCGAGGGAGGGAATCTTGAATTGATTATAGAATAACATAACCTAAGTTTTATAAGTTTCAAAAGAAAATAATATTACTTTGAAGCGTTTCCACGAAGAACAATAAACTTGATAATTTTTAAATTTTTTGATTCGAATAGAGATAATGAAATTGAATTTTAGGAATAATTTTTACACCATACTCAAGAAAAGTAGTAGAGTTATATTAGATTATAAATTTGGGAAAATCAGTTTGAGATAATCAGAGAATTGAAAAACATAATTTATAGTTAGACGAAACCAATGTCCTAGGCTCTTCTCATATTGCTTAATCTTTTAAACTTGTTTTCAATCGTTGATTTTGTCAAACTTTCAATTTAGATTTAGTTAAAAATAATGATCTCATAAATTCGATTAATGTATAGATAAAATAAGGGCTATTTTCGTTATAGTACTTAGTGAAAATTTGGTTTTCAATCCCCGTGGGTTTGATATTCTAACTAAATTGTTATATCATAAGATTTGACATCATGCGCTTTTAGTATGGTTTACACGTAACGGTGACCACATGATATTGCATGTTATTATTGAGTAAAATGCATTTTATAAGTAGATTGAAACTATATATACATTTTTCAAATTTGGATAGTATGACGAATACACATCCTATTTTCAAGCCACCATTATAAAGAAAAATGTACAAGTAAAGTGAGATATTAATCTTACATAATGAAAGAAGTAAGATATGTACATGATATTTAGGAAATGTTTATAAACAGTTTGAATAATAAATTAATAGAAATGAGTAGTGAATGGTATCAGCATGTTGTTTGAAATATGTGAATAAAAATTACTGAATGTGTTTTCAACAAGGAGAAGATTAAATTAAACTCCAAAACAGTTTTTCTCTTTTCTTCTCCATGTTATTAATAATGAGTTTGAATTCTATTTTTTATTCCATCATAAACTAAATCTTTAATCTTGGGTTTGATGTAATCGATACTTGAAACTATGTTTTGATTTTCAATAATTATTTCTTTTTGAGGCTTTTCATTAAGTTTATTTGTGTCATTTATTCTTAATGTTTTCAATTAACTAGCCATTAATTGATTAATTTGATATTTAAGATTCGATACTCGAGGGAAGGAATCTTGAATAGATCGTAGAATAACACAACATAGATTTTATAGGTATCAAGAGAAAATATAATTCTTTTGAAGTGTTTCCACGAAAAAACCATAAAACTTGATAATTCTTAGATCTTTGATTCAAAATAGAGATATTGAAATTGAGTTCCAACAACAATTTTCACTCGGTACTCTAGAGAAGTGGTAGAATTGTATTAAGGTCATTGATTATAAACTTGAGAAAATCAATTGGAGACAATTAGAGGATTAAGAAACATAATTGATAATTAGATGAAATCAAAATACTAGTCTCTTCTCATATTTCTTAATTCTTAAAACTTGTTTTCAATCTTTAATTTAGTCAAACTTTGACGTTAGCTTTAATTAAAAATATTGATCTTATAACTTCGATTAGCGTCTAGATAAAATATGGTCTATTTTCATTATAGTATTTAGTAAAAATTTGTGTGAGTTCGACATCCTAATTTAACCGTTATATTATAAAATTCGACACCGTGCGCTAGCCGTAGAGTTTACACGTAACAGCGACCACAAGATATTATCAAGTAAAATGCATTTTATAAGTGAATTGAAACTATATATATACACTTTTCAAATTTGGATAGTGTGACACAACCTATTTTCAAACCACCATTTAAAAAAAAAAAGTGCAAGTAAAGTGAGATAATTGTATTAGCATGCTCAGGAAATGTTTATAAACCGTTTGAATGATAAAAAAAAAATAGAAATGAATAGTGAATAGTATCAATGTGTCATTTGGAATATGTGAATAAAAAATGACTTAACGTGCTTATAAATATGAACTAAACATATGCTAAGCATTATTTAGTTTTATACTGTCTAATAACCTTTTTTTTTTAGCATGTTCGACTAAGCCTAAAGGGTAAGCAACCTTTAAGATTAGTCAAACAGCTCTATCTTCAAAATTATTTAGATTACCTTTATTTTTCTTGCTTTTAGGTTAAAATTATTTACCATTAAGATTTATTTCGTGGAACTCAAATTTACGAATCTTTTTTATATTATAATTGCTATCAATGTTGGAATTGACATAAACGTGCCAATAGTTCGAGGAAATGATCAATTCTTTTATTTTAATATATTAATGATAGAATTCTGATTTTCTTTTTTAACAATAGAAAACATAAAAATATTATTGTCGTATTGTATGAAAAAAAAAATGCAATATTTCCAACTCATTCACTTAGGCAGCCGAAGTTTGCAGGTTTGGTTAGTGAAAAAATTAAATGATCATACAAAATTTTCATACAATGATGTTTTAACAGTTCGTATTTTTTCCCCCCATATGTTATCCATCTCATTATTTTTCTTTGATCAAGGATCATGCAAGCAAAAGGGATTTGACCTCAATTTTCAACGATTATCACATGGATTGGGGTAGTGTAAAAAAAAAAAAAAGAAAGTGATAGATTGAAAGATAAGAAGAGCATTATTCAGCAGCCAAGTGAGAAGGTGATCGATGACCTGAGTTTTGTATGGCTTGGAAAGTGAGCACTAGCATAAAATCTTGTAGCTCTAATTCTGCATCACAGTGCAAAAGAATTGTCACTCCAGTGGAAAAAAAGTACAAGAACTACCCCATCTCATGCCACCGCCTCCCCCCACTTCCAGGGCGATTTTCCCCATGAACTTGGCATGTCTATGCGAGTGAATTAAACTGAATTGTCAAAAAAGATTGTCTACTTAGTTGATCTACACTCACATGTGCATGGACCTGCATAAATAAAAAATGTCAAAATATCTCCACCCACCTCCTATTGTGAGTGCACGTCAGGGAGGGTGTTTGACACAACACCCTCCCTAAAAACCAAGGGCGAATTAAGCATTTCAGTTTGGTTAGGGGAGACTTTGATCGTTGACCATTGACGGTCGACAATCAACGATCGTAATAGCCCGATCATATATTAAAATTTGATTAATTAGTATTAAAAATTATTCAATATATATGTAAATGCACTAAAACGTAAAAATTATATATATATATATATATATATATATATATATACGATACCTTACTCTGTAACTGTAAATTTAGGCAATTGCATTTTACGGGGTCTCATATTTTGAAAACGTTAAGTATTAAAAATTATTCAATATATATATAAATGCACTAAAACGTAAAAATTATATATATATATATATATATATATATATATATACGATACCTTACTCTGTAACTGTAAATTTAGGCAATTGCATTTTACGGGGTCTCATATTTTGAAAACGTTACAATATTATCTCATTCTCAATTTTTGTAAAAAGATATTTCTCCATGAAGACCACCAAATTATCATCCAATTTTTTTTTTTCATATGAATTGAACATTGATTCACTGATTAATAAATAATAAGTAATATAATACCTAATGACTAATAAGTAATAAAACAAAATACATAAACTTCATTGATTTCAGACAACACTCAAATTCATTTTTTTTTTCTCAATATAAAGGAGCTTTTACATGAACAGGACCAGAGACTAGCTTCTTGAATAGAAAGCACCCAAACAAATAGCAAAAGAAATCAAATTGCAAACACAATTTACAAAAGAACCTAAAGGCAGTAAACTATTTAGTATTTAGCAACACATTTTAATTGGTATTTGTAATTACCAGTTATGGATTCCAACCAATTATCATATCTATTTGCATAAACAATTGAATAAAAAACAAGTGCTCACAAAAAAAATAATAAGGTAAAATAATCAATTTACAAAAACGAACTCCAAAATCCAACCAATCAAACAACATATTGAAACTTTTCATTTCATCTTTCATATAGATAAAAGTTGAATATTTATTACAGCTTTCTCATTTTTCATCAACCAATTTATTTTAGGCTTATAGCTACCGTAATTTAATACTAGTAAAAAAATGTAAAATACATAATCAAATACACAGCAAAACGCCAAAACACATAATAAAATACACACATAAAATAACCTTAATTATGTTACAGATTAATGGGAGTCAGAGTCGCACGCATTCGCTTCGGCTTCGCCCAGCCCCAGCTTCTTCTAATTGGAAATGACAAATTGGGAATTGGGAAATAAGGATTCACTTTGCCGGTTTTGCCTTTTGGGGTTTGGAATTGGACACTTTCCTCTATTATTGAGCCTAATTTTTTACACAATAATTAGCCCAAGTGCCGGCCCAAGTGCCCAACCCAACTGGCCAAATAAAATTAAAAAAAAAAAAAAAACAGCCTGTTTTAGTGCTTCTTCTTCGCAATTATCTTCTCCGGAATTTTCTCCCTTCTAGTTCCGACTCTGCAATTGTACCCGGCGGTATCAGAGCTTCCGACAGATCCAGCACGGGCGGCTGCAGGGGCTCGCCAAGTACTGGATCCGCCCATGCTAGCAGCATAGCATGACTGCTATGCGAGTATCATTTATGTTTGAGCTTTGCTATCTTTACATATAGTTTGACAGATGATCGATCAACGGACAGATGCATTCATCCATCATTCTATGTGTATGTATTATTTGTACAAGTAGAATAATTATTATGTTTTTCTTTTCCCTGATTCAGCTTAACATCTAATCTAATCATAACTGCCGAGGTCCCATATTTATGCGACATTCCCATAGACAATATTTTTTTTCTTTTGTGTATATTAACTAAAAAACAATGTCTCAGTAAACTTACTTTACAGATAGAAGTTCTATCACTAAATAAAAATAAATAAATAACTATTAAAATGATAACGTAAGATTAACAATGAAGTTTTGCATTGCTAATAATTTAAAAAGAAAGTGACGCTCTACTCAGATATTGTAGCTTCATTAGAACATGTTGGATGTGGCATGGGCTGGTATATATCAGTGTTCTAAAATGTAAAGTGCGGCGAATCGTGCAGGTCGAGTTTCGGCATAGGCTAGCTTAAGCAAAGCTAAACATTAAAAAACGTAAGAGACCTAAATTAGTTAACAATTAAAAAAGTAATTAAAGATTAAGAAGTCATGAAAATCGAGCTAGACTGTCCAATTTAAATGATAAATCGACGGATCACTGATAAATGCCATCAATATCAGTAGTTGGTGTTAGAATCTTCGATTGTAATATTGTCCGTGATAGCGAATGAATTTTTATGTTAATCATTTGTTCCATTAATTTTCTTATATTTTGAAAAGTTCCCTTAAAACTAAAACTTAGTTCAAGAAAACTCTATCAGTAATTATATAGCTTAAAATCGTTGTTTTCTATTGAGTTGAATTGAGATCTTTGTTTGCAATCCTGTTGGTTCAGAAGGGATGGACTTAAGATCATTAGATTCAGTCAGTACTTTAACACCAGAATTCATTTTCGACGGTTCCACAGAAGTTACAACTGGTTGCTGAGGGAGGTCAGTAGCAATTGCTGCCATTTTTCTGCCTGTACTTTTGTCTTGAACGGGTGTGTGTGGAGTGACTTGTGCAAATGGAAAAAAATATGGTTCTATATATAAAGGTTGAAGTTGAACCAGTGGCCTTACTCGCATTAACTGACTTTTTTGTGTATGACACAACATATTTGTGCAACCCGGTTATTTTTCTTTATTATTATTATTATTATTATTAACATGACATATAGACTATAGTCATAAGTGCGAGTGAGATTTGAAACCTTTTATGACATTATTATGTTATTAAATTAACTCGTCTAAAAACTATTATCTTATAAACAGGAGAATATTGCCAGTTAATTTAAATTTTCGATAAAAAGCTTATGAATTATAATTTTACAAGCTTATTTTTTGAAGTGACGGCATGACACAAAAATCTAAACTCATGTATATATTCATGTGTACACGATCAATTTATAGTCGTGTTCTGAAAAGCGAATATTACGTGAAACTTTTACGAGCTTAAAAGACCCATAGAGGTGCTTCCAACATAGTATGTGCCAAAGCCCCTGTCAGTTAACTCTATGCAAGCAACATTATTGATGTGAGAATTTATGAACAATGATTATTAGTGCATGTTTAGTAAAACTAAAACTTAGTTCAAGAAAACTCTATCGGTAATTATATAGCTTAAAATCGTTGTTTTCTATTGAGTTGGATTGAGATCTTTGTTTGCAATCCTGTTGGTTCAACAATATTGCAAGTTGCTTTATGTAATGAAAGTTTATGCTATTTTTCAGGACTTCTCTTTATACTGAGATAGTCTGACCATCGAAGAGATGGATATTCAATGAAATTAAACTGTTGGAAAATAGTAGTAAATAATTTTGTTGACAACCCACATATCGTTGCAAATATGTTTGCAATGCCTACTATTGTGATGGTTCATTTGCCATCTCAAAACCATTGCAAATACTTGTTTCGATGATTTAATTGCCTTTTTGTGACTATCAATAGCCATCTAAAAGTCTCAAGATTCTTGTAGTTAATAAAAAAATAATTTATGATTACGAAAAACTTTACAGTTAATCTAAAATACATTAATTGTTTAATAAATTTCTTTACAAACAAAAATTCCTCAAAAATAAAGTAATAAAAATATAAGTTAAATACATTACAAATAGAGAAATACGTTGAGAATAAAATACCAATTAAAAAATAAGTAAACTGTAGATAATATTACATAAAAATAAAAAGATATTTGAACTTAATTATCAATAATTTAGAAAAAAAAATTAGAAAGAATAAAATTTTGGTGATATTGATAGCTTCGTGTCAATAATCTAGGATTGAAGCTCCATTTGTTGATAATATCATTGATGATGTTATCGTCGATAATTCTCGAGGAGGTGCATCGGTAATTAATCACCAATAATATTGTTGTCGGTAATTCTGTTCGAATTGACATATTCCCTTGTCTTAGTACATAAAATTGATCGAATAAGAGGGTTTCACTATGCTCATGTCAAACTTACAAAAACATATGAATAGATTCTTAATTTTTCTATCATTTCAAAATAAGAGTACAAGTTGATTACGATGAGTCTTAAGAATATTTCAATTAATAAAAAAAGAAAATTATATTATGATCAAGTTACATGACCGATTACAAATTATAAAGATTGTGATTGAACCAATAAGTGTTAGCACCAAAAAAAATAAAATTCCAAAAGCACTAAATTTTATACATACAAATAATTCAATTAATTTATCAACTGACAGATAAGTAGAGCAGAATAGAAATTGGAGCATCCATTTTTTACCAACATAAAAGTTCAAGTTCCTTGTAAAACTTGTGCATACGAGTGCCCGACAGGTTTTGTGCACATTAAAGTCACTTTGACTCACTCAGACAATCAATACTATGGGCCAACTATTCCTTTCAATAATTGAAAGAACCTAAAGAAACTTTCACTTGACAAGATTTGGATAACATTTGAATTATGTTTGGTAATAGAGCCTGTTTGGAAAAAAGGGTTTAAATTCAGATTTCTCTTGACAAGATTTGGATAACATTAAATTTTTTTTTTTTTTTTTTTTGTGCCGTTGCATTACTATAAGTTCAAATTTTCACCATGTGATAAATGCAACATCAAGTTGATGGCCAAAAATATATTACTAGAACTTGTATATCAAAATCTATCTCGAAGCGCATTGAATAATCCATTTTTTGTTAAATTTGTAGTTGCTAAATCACAAGGACTCGTGATTTTCACATTGTTAGAAGTAGGTATCAAAAGAAGTTTGAAAATGTCGTCTCACTGAAAAGTAATTAGAGCATGATTGGAAAAATGGTTTAAATAATAAATAAATAAATAATGAGTGGTGCACTAATGAGTGGTATTTTTAGATTCCTCGTAATGTGTTGATTTAAACGTTTATAAATCGTTTATAAACATGAGGTAGGCACTCTCATCTTTGCAAGACTAAAGCAAAAAGCAGTACACCCAATTCACATTTGCAACTTGTGGCACTGATGTTTACTTAACATAGACATCCTGGTACTTGGATTGATAAATTCAAGAATTTTATTGGATATGTTCTTCACCAACTAGCAATTTGTTGGAAATCATTTATAGCACTATTCAGGCCCCTATAGTTTAAATCTACACAATAAAAAAAATAAAGAAAAATCAATATTAGAGAATTTTTGACAAAAAACTATATTTATTGAAAATTAACACTCGAGTTTTCATTCAAGAATTTTCTGACTGCTCAATGGGAGGATATTATCGATTTCATTTTTCTTTTATTCTCTCCAACATCCACGGATCGATCATCTCGCTGCAAATTTTTTAAGGAATAATATCTAATGAAAATTTAGATCTCTGTCCACTCCCGAAGACTAATATTTCCTCCTCGGTGTAAGAAGGCAAAGGTGTCTGGTAGAAAGAATTCTGAAAGGAGAAGTGTTCAATTTCCGTTAACAAGTGAAAGTCGAGAAACATATTTTCTGCAATATATATGAACAAAAAACCTATCAGTTTTGGCAGCATAACTCTTAGAAGTGCAAGAATATAGTGATAGACCCTAACAAAAAACCAACAAACGATTTACAATTACTAGTCGATTTCTTTAATGCATGACAATTTGTACAATTCATTTCATTATAAAGCATGACAACAACAAGTGGGTAACTGAATTATACAAAGATCGAAGTAAGAATTTAACCTTAAAATTTTTGAAATAAATATGAAATTCATAATCAAACTCACTCAAGCTACGTTTTTGACCACCTTTTTTTTATTATCTTTTTTTTATTGTTATTTATTATAACTTGGGTGGACATGGTCAAAGGCATGTGATGGAAAAAACTAGAGATAATTTTCAAACCACAAGAAATTTGGTAAGAATACACTACCAATCCAAGTGGCTGTTCCCATGTGATTGGATTATCCATATTAATACTGGCACATGGTTTAGCCATTCTTGTAGTACACAAATATGGAATATGAACACTTTATTAAAATCAATTCTTGGATTTTCCTATATGATCTCTATTTAAAGATTAGAACGACCAAAAAATATTAACATACATGAAGAAAAAAAATACAAATATTTACATGAAAAACTCCAAAATCAAAATAAAATCACAAGTTGTCAAAACAATACAAATTTTAGCAAATGGCTGTTGCCGTTGTGTTATCCGGCACTTGTACTCATACTCAAAAGCTCATAACTGATTATTAAATCTCATCTTTTTGATGTCAGCTATTAGAATTTGTAATTCATTCACGTATCATTATCATTTTACACAATAAAAATAAATAAGAAATACACAATAACATACGTTAAAACTTGAAATTTACATGGTACAAATGTACTTAAATTGATGAGATGAACTACGAATCAGATTTACAGTAAAATAATGGGTTTACCAAAATGTCTCTGGCAGAAGTTGACGCTCACTACAATTTTGAATTCTCTGGAAAACAAGCCACATAAAATATGGAAAGATCTCACATTTTTTAAAAGGAATTATATAACTCTCTTTCTCCCCTTTTCTTTCTCTCTAATTATTTTTTTTCTAAAAGTGAAATTAGATTTATTGGTATATATTAACATTATCCATCAATTTCATGACTCAATTACCACAAGAAATAATTATTTATGGCAAGACCCCATATGTTACATTTAGGTCACGATTAATAAATAAATGTTGTGTTGGTTCAACTTGACTCGGTTCACATGGTAGACGATAGTCCACTCTAATAGCTAGGGCAGAGTCACAATTTTCACAATGAGGGGAGAAATTGTGAAGGAGCAAAATATATGCATATTTTTTATATATTTAATTTTTTTTAAAATTTCTACATAGATTTAAAGAATTTTCAACATATTTTTTATATATTTAATTTTTTTAAAATTTCTACATAGATTTAAAGAATTTTCAACATGTTGCGGGCCAATCATCACCCACACCATTGGCTTCGCCATGGCAAATAGCATTAGTTGATAGTAATCAAAGAATGTTTATACATCGAATGAAGCCACTAATTGGTGACATCGCATATACTATCTCAATAATTTACTATCTTAAAATATGCTTTTCGATTTCTACCATTGCGTTACCATGAATTCAAATTTTTTCCATGCGATATAATGCAATATGATCAAGTTGTTAGACAAAAAATATAAGAATAGAACTTGTACATTAAAATCCATCTCGAAACTCATTGAAATAAGACTATCTAATTCCTCCAAATTTTATTAAATAGTCGATATTGTACGTCATCTAAATAATCGATAAATTATATGTCCTCTGTTTGGATCATCACAGCTCATACTTTCAAGTTGTTGGAAGTGGGTACCAAGAAAAGTTTGAAATTGTTGTCTCACTAAAACTAGTAATAGACATGCTCATTTTTTGCGAGAGTACTAATGACAGTCCAACCAATACACATTTGTAACGTGTGGATACCCCATAATGTTTATCTAACAAAACATTCTAGTACTTCACTGATAATCACAAGAATTTTATTGAATGTGTTCTTCACCAACTAGCAATTTGGGCGTTTTTGTTTAAAAATAGAAAGACACTGGCAATTTGTTGGAAATTATTTGTTGCACTAACCCCTATATTAGAATTTCTTTAACCATATTTACTAATAAAAGAAGAATTATTTACTTTCTAAACAAAAACTAAATTATTGTTATTATTTTACGAATTAACAGTTGAGTTTTCAACAGGGACAGAGCTAAGCTAGGGGGTAGCTCTCCTAGATTTCAGCCCACTCCATTTCTCATTTTCTTTCAAATTTTTTGGCAAACAATTTAACAGTATTCAGTTTGAAAATAATTCTTGTACATAACTACATAATGTGTTATGTTAGGTTGTAAAGTTGTTGGCAATTTTTGACAAAACTATTATTGTAAAAGAGATTTTAAAAATCAAAGTGTCAAGTGGTTACTTAGAAGTTCTAGGGTTCGAGTATGGAACAAGAAGAAAAGTGTCGCCACAATTTCGTTAGCCTATCGCCCAATTGATACTCAAGCAGTAAAAATAGAAATTGCGTAGCCCGCCTATCGCATGGAACCTTAATTCGAGTTTTTCAAGGTTTTTATAAGGCTCATACTATACAAAACCTCTTCATTATAGATATGGATGCCATCATTCGAAAAAATAGTGTTGAACATTGAAAGAAACAAGTGATTACTTCCTCAATATCATTTCTAGAGTTCAACCTTCATATTGATTTCATCATTGCATTGAAAAACATCAACCTCACATAAACCAAACACCAAAATACATACTTTCATAACATTTGTCACAGTTCTGAAAATCAAAGAAAGTGATCGAAGTTTCTGGTTATTGGAGAACGAGGAGTTCTCATTAATCCACAAGAGATGGACAAATTCAGAAGGTCTGGAGTTGGTGCAGGAGCACGCAATCCAGAAAGACTTTAGTGATTACAGTCAGGAGATCAGAAAGTATTAGAGTTAGTCGAGTGTGACAGTAATGTAAGTTGATTCATTTATAGTAGATTGTTACTGGCTTAGGTCTGAAGTTTTTACCCAGTTATGAGTTTTCTCCGTCATTAATTATCAAGTGTTATTTATTTTTCAGTAATTTATTAACTGCGATAATTCAACATAAGATAATTGTGCATGTGAACTCATCTCGATTAATTAATAACTGTGACTTGTTTCATTTATTAATTGGTAAATTTAAATTTCGCATAAACACCTATTCACTCCCCCCCCCCCNATTCCCCCCCCCCCCCCCCCCTCTAAGTGGTAGTTGAGTCTAACATCATTATTTCATTTTACATAATGATGATGTGTCAAAATATAAATTAAAAAGTTATTTGATTGATGAGATCTTGATCCAGTTAAATCTCGTCACTGATTTGTTGATAAATAATTTTGTAAGTTTTTATATACATGTAGCACAATCCATTCAGTTTATGTAGCGATCTTGAGAAATGTACTTGTGCAATATACATTAACAAAAAAATTTCATTTTTGGCAGCAAAAATTTTCTAACCAAAAAATAAAAAAAAGTAACAAGCAATTAAATACAAGAGGAGAGAGTGATAAAGTGATTTAAATATGAACTTAGAATAAATTAAACTCTTAACTTCGTATCCACAACAAAACATGCCTACTTAAGGTTAGAACACATATAAACTAGTCGATATATAAAACTATAGATAAGAATTATATACATTATTTCTTTAATGCATGTCAATGTACAAGAATTGAAATAGAAGTAGACTCCTTGATAGATTTTGAGAAAAAATGGAAGTGAGAATTAATGTTAGAAACTACAAATTCATATGAAAATCAAATAAAATTACTCAAGCTATGCTTTCGACCTCTTTTTAATCTTCATTATTTTAATGTTATTTCCCTTTTAATCTTTATATTTTTATTGTTATTTCTAATAATTTTAGTGGACATGGTCAAAGGCTTGTGATGGAAAAAATGAGAGATAATTTGATAAGAACGCTGTTAGAATACGGTGACTAGAATTCTGTTTGGTCCAACCCAAATATCTCGCAGTGCGACATATATGGTGATATCAAAATTATGAGAAATTTTGGGAGTATGTGGTGTAGGCCCAACCCATTTTATTGTTCTCGCATGCACGCAAGCACATATATACGGAATTGATCTTCTAAACACCGGTACTTAGCTTATGTTAAGCACAAAGTGACTTGGCTTATGTAGTCTCATCTCTTGTACTTATCTTTGATAGTAGATTTCTTCACATCAATCCGTGATTTTTTTCCGTCTTCAATTTTCACGTAAATATATATATTCTTGTTCTTATTTTTCTATTGCATATTCTTACTTTTACATAACAAACACATTAACTATCCAAAGGGTTGTTTACCATGTAATTGGATTATCTATATTACTATTTGCACCTGGTCTAGCCATTCTTGTAGAGCAAAAATTAATATTGAATATATAGTATATAAACACTTGGTTATTGTATGCATACTACATCTCAAAAGAGGATGAAGAAATATCTTTCACCATACAGTTTAACATATGAATTAAAGAAGAGAGTCATGTAAAATATTTTGTGTCGTTATATACCTTAGTCCTTGTATCAAATTCTTTGTAACCTTATGGTGGTGCATTGCATTACATAGCATTCCCACCACGAGTTTTCG
Source organism: Fraxinus cuspidata (assembly GCA_903798385.1). Lineage (NCBI taxonomy): Eukaryota > Viridiplantae > Streptophyta > Magnoliopsida > Lamiales > Oleaceae > Fraxinus > Fraxinus cuspidata. The sequence continues at coordinate 15,298 of CAIGRP010030281.1, forward strand.
AAAACCTTATACATATTACAACCTGTTTCCAAATATTTGCAGCCTAATAAAGACTCTTCGAAAATATAAGGGGATAATCTCATAAAATTTGTTGGAATTAATGGTTTTATTATACGATTTAAACGTGTGAATTGAAAAAGTCTTCAATATGTTTGATTACTAGATACAACTCTTCAAGTGTAAAGGGTGTATATCAACGAGTTGTTTTTAATGGGTGTGGCTACTTAATAAAGTGTGATTTAGCTCATCAATTTTGAAACGATGCCATCTAATGATTGAAATTAATTTTTGCTAAAAGATGCAACCATTTGAAGAGACGCATGAAAATTTATAAATAGAACCCTCCTAGTTCTATTTTTTCACTCCAAATCAACTTCATATAATTGATTTCTAATTCTTCATTCTCCAAATTTTGTCAAAATAATTTCCATATTATTTTTTAATTTCGTGTTCGATACTTAATATTTGATATCTTCCATTCTAGAGAAGTGCATTCAAGCTTTGGTTCGTTCGAAAAAATTACTATTGTGCTATATTAATTTTGAAAAACGTGTTGTATCTTGTGGATTTCCATTTGATCAAATTAGCACCCATGCAGGAGCAAAATCCATTTAAAGGAGATTTGCATTCTCATATTTCGCTTCATTTTATCTCCTTTGTATTTCTGCATTTTCTACATATTGCATGTATATTTCATTAGCGGAATATAAATTATGCACCAATGTATCTAATAATCTTAACATGGATCTTGTTCTATACTATATTCTAATTAAAATTCTTTTTTAAAATTGGAATTTCATCATGTGATATTAGATGCATTCTTAGTTTGATTTAAATGCCTAAATATCATGGTTGCGTGTTGAAAATTACGTAGTTCGACCCTAACAACACCTAGAGAGGAGGGTGAATAGGTGATTATGAGGAATTACAATTACTTAACAATTAAATAGCAACAAGTAGTGACTAATTATTTTCTAGATGAATAATCATGCAATTCAATTATTCCTATGTTGAAACACCACAGTTAAGTAAGCAATAAACAAACACAAAAATTGATCACAGAGAAATCCAACTGGGTAAAAATTTCGGGCACTTTGTCAGTCAACAGTCTACTATAAACGATTTATGACTTATAGTCTACCAGACTAGACGATGACACGTACTATCTAATCTCCTGACTGTAATTCCAACAGGTCTCCTGAATTTGGTACTCCTGCACCAACTTCCAGCTGCAATTTCCAAAGCTCTCATGGATTGTAATCCCTACAGCAACTCCTAACTTTGTAAAATCATCTATCTCCTGTGGATCTACGAAGAACACCGCGTTCTTCAATGACTGGAACTTGAGTCAGCTTCCCTTGATTTTCAAAAACTCTGATAAATATGAAGGAAACATCAGTTTGGATTTTGGGTTTAGAATATGATATTTTCATTGTCAAGAATCAATTTAAGAATGAAGGTTGAAAGCTAATTTGTGAAGAGGATATGAAAACTGGATAAATTTTTAGTGTTCAACCTTTGAAAAATTGTTTTGTGGCGTTTGGTATTTATAGGTTAAGTTAAAGAATGAATGGGCAATACAAAAAGCCTTTAAAAATGAATTAAAAATTTCATGGATAGCACTGTCTCTCGAGCGAGGGCTGAGCCACAGTCGAGCAACAGGTTGTTGCTCGAGCGAAGTCAAGATGACATTCTAGCGACAGTGTTACTATTTTTTATGCTCGAGCCAAGTTTTGGCGACAGTCTAGCAAAATTGCGACGCCGTTTTTTCTTCTTTTCCATTCTCGAACCCTAGACCTAATATGACACAACTTTTTACTATTTGCACATTACTCCTTGACTTTTACAACATATCAATTTAAGTCACATTTGTTCACAAATTTGCCAATTATATTAAATACCTAACAAGCTCCTCATTTGACATTCTCTGACAAAACTATAATCTAAAGTCAAGGCAGTAACAAGATAAAAGTACATACTCAAAGACTAACACAACCAATAACTGTCTTGATCGAATTCAACTTTTCATACATCAAAACCTGTTTCCTGAACTAAACAACTCAAATACTCAGTGTAAAATGTTTTTGAAACAGTATTAATAGGAACATTTCAAGTAGTTCACAATGTTAAAGTGATTTATAATGTATGTGAAACAGTATCATATCATATGCTAAATTAAGACAAAGTATCAATATAACCCAATTTATCAAAACGAAACATTGATACTACAAAAATATCAAACTTAATTAGCAATACTGAATTTATCATTTCATCAAAATTTTGTAGATCATAATGTCAAGTCAAAATAATCATATACATTCAAAAATATACATCTATGTACTCCTTTTTTTATCAATAAATGATAAGGGATCAAGAAATAACATACAATAACCCAGCAATGCACGTGTTATCAGTTATAAGTATAAGCAATGAATATAAACTTTCCCACACATATGACATAAGTTAAACATGGAGTAAATTGTATAAATGACATATATGTATAAAGTGCCACTAATTTTCTGGGATTAGGATTCCAAACCTTAATTTTATGAGAAATGACATACATAACATCACTACCAATAAGGATATTCACCTACTTATGATTCAGTTTGGTTCATTTCGTGTAAACTACCTATGTAGTAAAGCTCATTGTGAAGCTCAGAATTTTTTTGCACAACCATGAAACTCATAATTTTTTTTTTCAAATCTTAAGTGCAGGCTCATTTCCATTAAGCGACTAAAATGACCCATGTAATGAGCTTTAAGCCGGTTAAACCAAGTCAGTTGACCACAGGTACCAAGTTATGAGAAATCCTGCAGACTTAATCGCTCAAGTCAAATAGACTTCGAAAAGTAGTATAAGATATTGAGCCTTTTACTTTATTGTATATAATTTTTATTTTATATCAAGGACAAACTTAAGTTTATGTCTAATAAATAAGGTCAATTCATGTTCAAAGTCACTCCACTAACATCTGGCTGCTATCCCAAATCTCATACATGCGGTAGAGTCCCACAACAAGATCATAGTGTGTGAAGTGCAGATGGTATATGAAGAGACCTATATGAAGTACTCCATACATAGCCTAAGTCGCAATGGAAATTACATTACAGCTCATCAAATAAACTAATGCTTGATCACAACCAACAAAATCAAATTCAATGTATGTTCAGTTTTAAACAAACTGTCCCGCATGTATATCTATTTATTATTCCAATGTTTCAAATATTATATATATATTTTTTTTAATTTAAAGTATGAATGCACTAAGTATACAAAAAAAAATATTGTAAACATATAAAAATAAAAATACAAGTAAATAACAATAAAAAAACACATAATTGTTCTCATAGAAAACAAACAAATAAATATGATGCATGCATAAATTAATGTCATATAGTGGTAAAGTACGAACATGCACCAAAAATACTTAATCAATGAGGCACACAAACACCAATAGCCGTGCGAAGATATTCAAATCGAAGACCATCTAATGACTCGGTAAATAAATCAGCTAACTGGTTTTCTATAGAGATATATTCAAGAGTAACAACACGAGTTTAAAATGATGTCGTATGTCAATATGTTTTGGTTCGAGAGTGTTGGACATGATTTTTTGAAATATTAATAGCACTAGTGTAATCACAAAACATAATCATGGTACCTTGCTCAATTCCAAAATCACTCAACATCTGCTTCATCCAAAGTAGTTGAGTACAGCAACTCCCTACAACTATATACTCAGCATCTGCTGTGGATAATGGATAGAATTTTGTTTATTACTCATCCAAACAACAAGATTAGCTCCAACACAAAAACAACCTCCAGAAGTACTTTTTCTATCATCGGCATTTTCAGTCCAATCGATATTGGAATAACTAGCAAGATCAAGATTAGAGTCCTGAGAGTACATGATCTCATAATCTACAGTTCCATCGACATATCTGATAATACATCGTACGGCACTCAGGTGAGATTCCTTGGGATCAGCCTGAAAGCAGCACAAACTCCTACACTAAAAGTTGTCACGTCTACTAGCAGTGAGATAAAATAAACTACCTATCATACTCATGTACAGTGTTTGATCAACACTCTTATGTACAGAGTTTGATCAACACTCTTACCTACAGGATCATGACCTACCTTGACACTAGTGCTCATGGGGGTTCTAGTGTGTTTCTTGCTATCTAGACCAAAATGCTTGACTAGATTTTTTGCATATTTCGATTGAGATATGAATAATCCATCATTTGTTTGTTTGACTTGGAGCCCAAGAAAGTAATTTAATTCTCCAATCATGTTCATCTCAAATTCTTGCTTCATACATTCAGCGAAATCAAGAGCAAGAGAATCAACAGGAGAACCAAAAATGATGTCATCAACATAGATCTAAGCCATGGTGATAGTTTCCTTAATACGTCTTATAAATAGGGTTCTATCTGCACCACCTCTCGAGAAACCATGTTCCATGAGATATGTAGTAAATTTATCATACCAAGCTCCGGGAGCTTGTTTAAGACCATATAAAGTTTTATTCAACCTACAAACATAATGTGGATATTTAGGATTAATAAACACTTTATAATGTTCAACATAGGCTTCTTCCTGAAGTATTCCATTCAAGAAAGTACTCTTGATATTGATTTGATATAATTTGAATCTTAAAGTGCAGGCAACAGTCAGGAGAATTCTAATGGATTCAAGTCTTGCTACTAGGGCAAATGTTTCATCAAAATCTACACCTTCAACCTGAGTATATTCTTGAGCTACTAACCTAGCCTTATTTCTAGTTATAGTACCTTGATCTTCGGTTTTATTCTTAAATATCCACTTAGTACCTATAAAATTATAATCATCAAGCCTAAGAACTAAATCCAAAACTTTATTTCTCACAAACTAATTTAGCTCTTTATGCATCGCGTTAACCCAAAAATCATCCATAAGTGCTTCTTCGACCTGGGTAGGCTCAATCTGAGACACACAGCTAGCATATGTCAAGTTGTTTAATACCCTCTTTCGAAGTCTCATCTCTTCTTCTAAGTTTCGTCTTAACTCTAGATGAAAGTTCTTTAGGCTGTTAAGTTTTATCATCAGGTATGGACTCCTTATTAGGGATATCTAAACCATTAGTTATGTGTGAGGTATCAGGAACTAAAGTTTCCATAGGTTCAGTTGCTATGTCGGTACCAACACTCAAGTGTTCTAAATCTACACAATCTCATTCAATCTTCCCCTCACTACAGGACATCATCTACCACTACATTGATGGATTCTATCACAACTCGTGTACGAGTATTGTATACCCAATAGACTCGACTATTTCTGGAGTACCCTAGGAAAATTATCTCATCACTTTTTGAATCAAACTTTTCCAAATTTTTTCTATCTCTCAGAATTTAGCATTTGCTGCCAAACACAGGAAAGTACTTGACAGTAGGATGTTTACCTTTCCAAATCTCATAAGGTGTCATATTAGTTTTAGGTCTTAGATGAACCCTGTTTACTATGTGACATGCAATGTTAATAGCTTCACCCCAAAAATACATAGCTAGTCCCTTACCATGAAGCATGGCTCTAACCATCTCTTGAAACACACAATTTTTCCTCTCAACTACCCCATTTATATTCATGAGATGAACTCTGAGTGAAATTCAACAATAAAATAATGGAATTGCTAAATATGTCTCTAGCTCGAGTTGAAGCTAAAACGACATCGATTTTTTTTTTTTTGAAAAATTTTATCCGATAAAAAAAATAGATAAATATCTTCCATTTCTAAAAAGATTTATTTAACTCTCCCTCTCGTTTATCTTTTTATTTTTCTTTTTAGGTTGCTCCTTTTTATAAAAAAGTATATTAACATTATATTTATTAGTAAATATTAAGGTTCATATAAGTGCACTGCATTTTATTTGCATTAAAGATCCTTAATAGTTACTTATTATCATACTAATGTTTTTAATTTTTTAATGGTATTTTCCTCCTCATCTTTTCATTAATTTGTGGACATTTTGTCCTTGATGATGATTCCATTTGAAAATTCTATTACAAAAGCATATATTTGTCATTCCTATTTTTAAACATGTAAATATAGAAGTGTATTTGGCCCTTATTTTAAATAATTCTAACATGATTTTTAAATGAAAATCACTGTCGAGACAATATATGACAACTAGTGGAAGGTTAACAATAAGAATACAATTAAAAAAACCGGAGATATCAATGTGACAAGAAATAACATATATATTTAAGTTGAACTATATTATGAATAAAACTTTCCATATTTTAATTTTAACCATAAATTCCATAACGGAATTGTCGAGAGAAATAATGCTTTCTAAGCAAGACCCTATGTATTAAAACTGTTGTGATGTGATCCAAATTCCATGTGATTTGGATTTGGTTGATTGAAGAAGTCTAAAGAAGTTCGGGTTTAGGAGAGTTCTAAGTCAAGAAGATCGAATTTCATTAAGGATTTGGAGTTTGATTTGGAAATTGACTTGGAGATGAAGTAAAATACTTTGGGACGAAAAACATTTCAACAAGTCTTGCGCCGCAGCGCCGGCCTTTTTGGAACTGAGAACTCGAAGCTGCAGCACCGGGCCCGGCGCCCTGGTAGTGTATCTTTCCGCGATTTTCCCATTTTATCTGAATTTTGGGACTCTTCTTCATCTTGGACTCCAATAAGAGGGTTTATATATATTTTCACATTCTCATTATATTCTCTACACA
>CAIGRP010030285.1:0-16188 GCA_903798385.1 Fraxinus cuspidata
AAGAAGAAAGGAACCCCGTGAAACCTTGACTTCAACCCTGGAGAAAGGATATCTTCCATTGATGAGCTCAATGACTTCTTCATTAGAAAAGGAAAAAATGTTACCATAGGTAGAGCCATGGAAATCCCATTTGGGGAAGAACTGATTAGTTGTCTCATAATATATTTCAACTATTCACGTTGGATGTTGAGGACATAATAGGGATTCGTTGAGATGTTGCAGTCCATATGCTAGACTCTTGTGTCAAAGTTGTTAAACAGAAGAAATAATAGTTTATACCAGAGAAACCTGATGCCATTAAGAAGAAGATGTATTAACCTGACTAAGGCAAGCTGCATCCGAGAGGTCCAAAACTCGCACTGGTTGGCCAACATTGATGTCATAGAAAGGCCAATGATAAGATGCGAGTATCCAAAAGACAGCCATTCGATACCTGACATTGATAGTCTAGTATACTCGACACACAAGTTTACAATTTTCTCAATGCTTTTTCCAATTATCACCAGATCTGAGTGGCTGATGAGGATTAGGAAATGATATTGTTCATGACAAATAGAGATATTGATAGTATAAGGCCATGCTTGAAAATGTTAAAGTGACCTATTAGTGCTGGACAATAATGTCTTTGCTAACTTGATTAGTATGAACATTGAAGCCTATATCGATGGCATAGTAGTCAAGAACAATCAAGTCGCTCCATATTTTCCATCTCGAGCAAATATTCAACACCTTTGGCAGTATCATATGAAGTTAAACCTTGCCAAGTGTACCTTTAGGGTAGCATCAGGTAAATTCTTGGAGAATCGAGGCTAACAAACAAAATTAAGGCTCTCACAAGTATGAAACAAACAAGAAAACGAAAGAGGTATCTCTTTATCCGTTTAAGGGATGGAAGGAAACATGCCTTTGGTGTCCCATCCAATCAAGAGTTGAGGGCCTCGTAATCATTGGCCAATAGGTTTTCCTCTCATGTCTTTCTTTGTTCATAATTTTCCGGTGTCTTCTACACGCAAATCCATTCTGAACTTGATGGTTAAACCCTATTTTGGTGACGATAATGTAGAGAACGTAGCTCTACAGCAGGATATGATTTAACGCTGAACAACTCTCATTCTTATTTCTTTGTCAATAGAAAAGTTAAAAATAAAAGATTGTCTTATTCAAATCTACAACTATGACATCCTTTCTCTATCACTTCTCATTTTGGAACTTTCTGTTCATGTAGAGATCAATGTAGTGCAAACCAATGCTTCAACAGATTCGATAATGCTTTATAATCATAGCTTCTATACCTATTTGTTTTCTTGGAAATCATCCTCAGATAAAGAAAAAGCAAGGATTCTAATCGACTCCATGTGTAATATTCTCCTCGAAAAAGAAAATTGTGTCAAAAAGATACCGTAATAGATCCAACTACCCGTCTTCTTGTAGTTTGGATTACCAAGTCTTTGGAGTGCTCCAAAATCTACTTAGGGTTTTGAACTGGAATCATTAATAGAACGGTCTAGAGATATACATGTGGAGTAATAGCTCCAGCCATTTCATGTCCAAGTATGCTACTTTTAGGTTTTACATGTTCTTCAAAGTCCTTGGGGAGCATGCTGACTTCAATTGGAAAAAGGACCATGTAAGGGCTTAAGGAGTGCTTGGCCACCCTTGTCTTAATGAAGCTTGTGTATGGAGATGTCCTACTTCTTCACTTGGCAATGTCTAATCATGTAGTAAGTGCAATGTTGGTTAAGGAGATTGAGGAACAGCAAAAACGTATCTATTATGTGAGTAAGGTATTATTTGTCATAGAAACACAATACACCTTAGTAAAATAAGTAGCATTAGCCCTGGTTATCAATGTTGAAAAACTCAGGCCATACATTTAGGCCCCATACTATAAAGAAAGGTTGCTATAATAGGCAATCAAATTAAGAGAGTTTGACATAGAGTTCAAATTCTAACTTATCAACAAAATTTAGGCTTTGATAGACTTTTGCTACATACAACATTTGTTATGAATGAAGCAAGATAATTGAAAGGTGAAATAAACCACTCACAAACAAAAATACTAAGACTTTACGTGGAAAACCCAAGATGGGAAAAATTACGGGCACAAGAGGAGAATTCACTAAATCAAGAAACTGAAATTGTTTTACAAGATTTGATGTACTCAATCTAAATCTAACAATTCCTTTCAAGTTCCTCTACATTAGGATGAGTACATAAGTCGTGGGATATATATAGGATCTTAATTGTAGTGTTTTGGATAGATTACAATTCAAGAAATAGAAGCAGAATCGCAACAGGATTCTACCCAGATAACATTGTCGATCGAGCAGTAGTCTCACGGTGAGCGAGTGGCACATGAAGCATTCCTGAGCTGCCTCCATGGTGCTTGGGCACTGAGTTTCAGGTCATATTTGTTGTTTTCCACTGTTACGGTGTCTAGGCATTGCGATCCCAGGGCTTGGGCGCTCTATCTTTGTCGAAAACTCCTACTTATCCTATGTCCTTCCAATCAAACATCAAATCCTATTCAACCAAACAATTTCCAATAGAATTTACGTCACACTACAACAAATTTCCACCATGACACAAATTTAAAATACAAGAAATTAGTGTTCACTCTTCAACAAGCAATTCCATCTCTTCTACAAGCTCCATAAGAGCTAATTCAAACAATGAATATCAACCAAGTCCAAGCAATGCTCAAACTTGGCAACATAGAGTGTTTTTGTCAACATATTAGTGAGATTGTATTTGGTATCTACATTGCTCACTACAATATCACCACGAACAATTACATCATGCACAAAATGGTACCTAATATCAATGTGATTTGACTTCTCATGAAACATCTGATCCTTTGTCAGAAAAATAACACACTAATTATCACAATACATTGAAGAAATCTGCAAGTGTTTATTGATTTCACCAAACAAACTCCTCAACCACATAGCTTTCTTACAAGCCTCTGTAATAGCCATATACTTTACCTCAGTAGTAGATAATGCCACAATATTCTACAATGTAGCCTTCCAACTGATAGCACGATGTCCAATAGTAAACATATACCCCGTAAGTAATTTTCTTTAATCAAGATATCTTGCATAGTTTGAATCAACATACCTTATGACTCCTTCTGAATTTCTTCCGAAATGCAAGCAAGCATTTGTAGAGCTAGTAAGTATCTAAATATCCATTTTATTTCTTTCCAATGATCCTTACTAGGATTTATCACGTACCTGCTAACTACACATGCCAAATCTAGGCGTGTAAGTACCATAGCATACATTAATGATCCAACTGCACTTGCATAAGGAACCGTGACATATAATCAATCTCTTTATATGACTGTGAACACAAAGTAGATGGCAACTTAAAGTGGGAAGCCAAGGGAGTATTGACAGATTTTGCACTCATCATGTTAAATCTATGAAGTACTTTCTCAATGTACCATTTCTAACTTAGGTATAATCTGCCAGCCTTTCTATCCCTCAAAATCTCGATCCAAAAATCTTCTTTACTACTCCCAAAATTTTCATATCAAACTCTTCATTGAGTTGTGCTTTAACCTTCATTACCTTTGATTTATTCTTGGTAACTATCAACATGTCATCAACAGAAAGTAGTAGCTACGTAAAAGACCCCCATCACACTTTTTAAAGTACACAAAACTATCATAATTTTATCTTTTAAATCCATGAGTAGTCATGAATAAGTTGAACCTCTTAAATCATTGCCTTGGTGATTGTTTCATGCCATAAAGAGATTTATTCAATTTACACACATAGTCTTCCTTAATAGTAACTATGAAACCCTCGACTATTGAATTTAGAAGTCTCCTTCAAGTTCTTCATGTAAGAATGCTGTTTTCACATCCAATTGATCAAGTTCCAAATCATACTTAGCAACTATACCAAGCAAAGCTCTAATTGAGCTATGCTTCAACATTAGAGAAAACACATTTGTGAAGTCTATACCTAGAATTAGACTATATCCTTTATCCACAAGTCTTGCCTTAGATCTGACATCTTCAAACCCTTATGTACCTTCATTTTTTTAAACACCCACTTACAACGATCAACCTTATTCTCTTTGGATAATTTTACTAAGTCCTATGTGCCATTTTTATGTGATAACTCCATCTTTTCCTACATAGCAATAATCTATCAACCAATATCATTGCAACCAACTACTTTTGAGTATATTGCAGGCTCCTCACTGGAATTAATATTTTTAGCCACATTCAATGTATATGCTACCAAGTCTGCTTCAGCATACCTTTGTGGAGGTTTTATCTCCCTCATAGGTCAATCCTTAGCAATAGAATATTTTTGTACCGTTGGTGGTGGTGAAGCGTTACTCTCATTCCCTTCTATAGTAGACTGAGTTGTAGATTCCGATTTAGATCCCAAATCGATTTTCAACTCCACGTGAGTGCTTAGTTCTATCTAAGTTGACTCACCAGAATCCTTTTAAGGTAAATTCTGAACCATAGCAAGTTAATCAAACACTACATTTGTGTTGATCAACAATTTACAAGTGTTTGGACACTAAACCTTATATCATTTCATACCAAATTTATAACTAAGAAAGATACACCTTATAGATATTGGTTCCAACTTTCCATCATCCACATGAGCCTAAGAAGGCATCCAAAATATTTTCAAATCTGAGTAAATTGGAGGATTACCAGACCTTCTTCAAGAGTCTTTTTTTCAATAGCAATGAAGGGTGAACGATTGTTAATGAAACAAGCCGTAGAAGCAGTTTCAACCCAAAATATCTTTGGCAGTTTAGAATTAGAAAGCATATAGTGGACCTTTTCCATCAACGTACTATTAATCCTTTTTGCCACACCAATTTTTGTGGAGTATGATGCATTGTCAAGTACCCCAAAATACTTTCCACTTTATAGAAATCATTGAATTCATTTGAACAAAAATCTAAACCATTATCTATGCAGAGATGTCTTACATGCCTTTCAGTCTGCTTCTCAATCATTGTCTTACATTTCTTGATGGTTGCAAACACATAACTCTTCCACTTCAAGAAGAAAACCATATTTTTTTGGAGAAATAATCAATTATTGTTAACATATAATAAGCACTTCCTCTTGACGATACCTTTGTCGGTCTCCAGAGATTCGAATGGATATAATCAAGTGTTCCATTCGATCTGTGACCCCCTTAAATGAATCTAACCCTTTTCTGGTTTCCAAAAATACAATGCTCATAGAACTTCAATTTACAGGTACTCTGTCTATCAAGAAGTCTTCTTCTGCTTAATTCAACCATTCTTTGTTTACTCATATTCCCCAAATGGGTATGCCATAATTTACTAACTTTTCACCTCCCAAGAAAGAAATGGTACTCAAGGATATGATATTCCTTTTCAAGTCTAGAACATGCCTCACATCTATAAGTGTCTTGATAGTCCCGTCGAACATTCTAATCCTAATTAATCCAATTCCAGCTAATTTGCAAGATGTGTTATTGCTCTTCATCATCGTACCTCTCAAAGCCACCTCATATGTAGTAAACCAGTCCTTATTGGGACATATATGGAATGTATAAGCTGAATCAAGAACCCAATCCACACAAGAATTAGAACCACCATCAGAAATTGATAGTAGTTCTCCTTCACTCTGGCTATCTCCATAAACACTGACTTTTACCGTATCGACTGATTGTTTTCTTTTTCTTTACTAATAGCCATCGTCAAGTTCTTTAATTTATGGCAGTCAACTCTAATATGTCCCTTCTTTTTACAAAAGTTGCATGTATTCTCTTTATGTTAAGATTTTGATATGCCTATCATATTACCACAAAATTCCTCTCTTGGTTCCTCCTACAAATAATCGAACATCTGCTTGGCCCTCAGAATCTCAAACGAGATGTCTTATTTTCTTCTTTGATAGTAAAATACCATAGACCTCATCAACAGTGAGAGTATCCTGACTATAAGGAATAGTATATCTAAAAGTCATATATGAAGCCGACAGTGGCACAACAATATTAATGCAAGATCCTCCTAAGCACATTTCACTTCCATTGTCTTAAGATCAACTACAATTTCCTTAAAAACTGCCAAGTGATCTTCAATAGATATACCTTCGGACACACGGTGAGAATACAAGAGCAGCTTCAAGTGTAACTTGCTAGTCAAACTGTTGTCGTACAAAGTTGTTCTAGTTTCAACCACAGCGCAACAACACTTTTCTCCTTAAGAACATACTATAAAATATTATTTGATAGATGGAGATGAGTTTGTGACAAGGCTTTTCGATCCCTATGGTACTTTTCTTCTTTCGTCCAAGTAGAAGACATTTTATCAAACCCTAGCAGGGCATCATCTAAATTCATCTGCATGAGCATGGCTCGTATCTTCACCCGTCATAGTGAAAACCTCGTGTTGCGATCCAATAAAGGAATATCATATTTCATTGCTCCTATGTGGAAAAATAACCTCTCTTTGATAGTAGTTTGTTACAAATGAAGCAAGATAATTACAAGATGAAATAAACCAATCACAAACAAGAACACCAAGACTTTACGTAAAAAACCCAAGATGGAAAAAACTACTAATAGAAGAGGAGAATTCACCAAATCAAGAAACTAGATTTGTTTTACAAGATTTGATGCACTCAATCTAAATCTAACAATTCATCTCAAGTTTCTATTGCTCTTTCAATGTTTTCTATGTTACAAAGAGCATACAAGTCGTGGGTAGTATTTCAAATGGATTACAATTTAAGAGATAGAAGCAGAATCGCAACAAGACTTTGCATAAAAAATAATGCTGCTCAAGTGGCAGCCTCGAGATGAGTGAGTAATGCAAAGCGTTGCCTCCATGGCACTTGTGCATTGATTTTCGGGTCATATTTGTTGTTTTCTTTCATCATGAGCACTAGGCGCCTTAATACTGGCGCCTGGGTGTTCTATCTCTGTCCAAAACTCAAAAACCATGTTCTTAACTTATCCAAAGTCCTTCCAATCAAACACAAAATCCCATTCAACCAAACGTTAATTTCCAATAAAATTTGGGTCACACCACAACATCTTTATATAGAAAGGACATCCAACGTTTCCATTGTAAGGACAAGCACAACCCCACGAATAGTAAAAAAGACCTTGGATTATAGTTTGCACTGAAGTTCAATTTTGCAACCAGCAACATGAGGTTGAGTACATAGTGGTGAAATATATGATTCTTAAAAAATGAAGAGATGGAGAATTGAAAACTCAAACCAAGAAATAAAGAACATAAAATTTGAGACTTGAAATACCTATACAATACACTATCCAAAAAAAGGATATTTGCCTCTACTCGGATTGCTTTTCGAAACTCTGACAAATAGTTTAGAGGATATGACAACCCATTAAGAGTTTTACAAAAGGCAATAAAGTGAAAAACTCGTCAAAGGAACAAAAACACTTGTAATAATATTTCAAAAAAGGCTTAATAGCACAAAACATCCATACATTTGACACTTCTTACGAAAAATGTCCATATGTTTCATTTTTTGCATTTTGTCCTTATTTTCAACATTTCATTGCGAAAAACATCATTTTCACATTTTAATGTAAAATGACCAATAAACCCTTCTATTTAAATAAAATAAAATAGAGAAGAAAAATTAAGTACAAATTGCAATTTTACTCCCAAAATTTTTTAAAAAGTGCGAATGAGTCCAAATAAATTATTAAAATATTAAAAATAACCATAACTAAAAATAAAAAAATATTTCTCTCTCATCTTCTTCTCCTATCCCTCCCTTAGACTCTGCTAACTCAAGCTCCCGCTGGAGGAGCCTTAAATTCCTTCCAATTGCAAAGAACAAAACCAATGCCACCACATCCCCACCAGCTAGCAGAGCCACAAGGCTACAATAACTCCAATTCAATTCAACATAAACAGCCCTCAATAGAAGACAAATTTAAAACCAAAGATAAAAAAAAAAAAAATTCACACACCCCCACTTGGCGAGACGGGAATCGGAGTTGGGTTTTTCGAATTGAATAACACCTTCAAGAAGGACACTTTCTTGGCCCACAATAGATATTGGCTCTTCTCCACTGAAGGAGATAGAGGCAGTGGCGGAACTGGGCTTGGTGGCAGTAGAAGGGCCGCTGCTTGAAGGCTCAGCGGCGTTAGCTAGGGTAAGGGGCTTAAGCAACCTATTTTGGTATAAGAAGTTGGGACGGCGTTTAGTGAACAAAGGTTGAATTGGGTGGGTGAATTTGAGGGAAGATTGTTGTGTGGCGAAGAATAAGGCTCCTTTGGCGGGAGATTGGATTAAAAGAAGCTAAGGGAGGGGGAGGAAAAGAAGATGAGAGATTTCTTCTGGTGGTAATGGTGGAGGAGGCCTAAGGGAGAGGGAGGAAAAGAAGAGGGAGAAGAGAAACAATTTTTATTTTTGGTTATTTTTAATATTTTAATAATTTATTTGGATTCATTTGCACTTTTTAAAAAAAGTTGAGGAGTAAGATTGCAATTTGTTCTTTATTTTTCTTCACTTTTTGTTTTATTTAAATAGAAGGGTATATTGATCATTTTACGTTAAAAATGGTGAATAGGGATGTTTTTCGCAATGAAACGTTGAAATAAGGACATAAATGCAAAAAAAAAATGAAACATGGGGACGTTTTTCGCAAGAAGTGTCAAACGTAGGGACGTTTTGTGCTATTAAGCATTTCTAAAAAAATTGTATGTTTGAAGAAGAAGAATGGAGATTTTAAAATATTTTTCTACTTTTCAAAGTGATCCATTATCACTTATATATAGATAAATACATGATAAGATACAAATATTCAAAAGGGATGTAGCTTTTGGTTCGACGTTCAAATCCAAAAATTCAAATTTTCTTCCCGTAACTATTTTTTTTATTTCAATCTTACCAAAATGATGTCATGTAATCATCAATTATTTGAACAATTCCAACAATCCCCCACTTGTTCAAATAATCACATTGCAGAATTGTACGGTGTTTATGCATATAGTAATGGTATCTTTCAATTTGAACCATTAATTTAGTGTTAACATTACAAAGTAATCGTCGAAATACCAAATAGATTTAATTCTTTGAACCAGTTATGACATTACTGATGACACTACACTCACAAACATTTTAGTGTTATTCTGTTCCACAATTCTCACTTAACGTGTTTATAGCCTTGCGCTTATTCTTATTCATAAACTTTTAAGAGGAAAATGCAATCTCAATTGAGGTGGTGCCCACTTCAAAGTTCATATATGTGAAGTTCTTCCAAGATCTTTATTATGTTTGAGATACTTGTATCCCGTACTGAACTTCATTAGGAGTTTCATAAACTTGATCCTCCGACTATAACAACCAACACTACTTATCAAGTTAGGGCTTTAAAATATAGTGCTGAAACTATCCAATTATTAAATAACTTGTTTTTACCCTTTGAACTAGATATACTTATTTAGTATAGTTAAGTTTTGTTTCCATAATTGGTCGATCATTAATCAAGGAGTTTCAACAACATTCTTCTCGATGTTGATCATACTAATTATCTTGTACGAGGTTTAGTCAATAGATCAACTAAGTTTTCACTATACTTCATATATACTAGAGAAATTGCTAAGTGTTTAATTAATTTTTTCACATAATCATGTCTTAGACTCATATGTATAGACTTTCCCTTATAACTTCACTATATGCTCTGTTAAGGTGGCTTGACTATCAGACATGATAGGTATTGAAAAAATTTCCTTTGCAACCAAAGAAGTTTAATAAACTCGGGCTCCACTGTTGTGTGTGTAATGTATATGAACTGGGTTAGATTTGATTTCTCCTCACTAGATTTCCAACTCACATCTGTATATCCTTCTAGAATAGTCGGAAAATTTGAATATTTTGGTCCAATGTTTTTGGTTTTCTTTAGGTAAGTAAGAACCCTCACAATGGCTTTCCAATGTCCTTAACTTAGATTACTAGTAAACCTAGTTAATTTACTAACAACAACTGCAATATCCAGTCATGTACATAAAACTTCCAATTGCATTTGCATACTCAATTTGTGCTATTTCTCTTTCATCATTCTTTACTAGTTTTGTACTTGGATCCAATGGGGCATTCATCACTTTAATGTTCAAAATTTTCAACTTATTCACCATACTCTCATTATAATGTGATTGACTTAACGAATAACCCCCCACTATGCCTTTTAACTTTTATACCTAGGATAATATCCACTTGTCCAAGATCTTTTGTTTTGAATGCGGAAGATATAAATTTTTTTGTTTCTTTATATCCTTTCATATCATTACTAATGATCAACATATCATTAACATAGAGACAAATAAATATAATAATATCATCGCACAATTTAGTATACAAACATTGGGTGTTTGAGAGTTTCTTGTTGTAATTCTCAAAGAACTCCACATCTCTAGATTCTATTATTACATTAGTTTCCAAGTTGAATAATTGATATGCCTTACTATATGAGACATATCTTACAAAGGCACATTTAATGTCTCTAGAACTTAATTTGGTTATTCTAAGATCCGTATTCTTGCAATAATGAGACACCCCACACTTTAAAATATCCAATGTTTGGTTTCATTCATTTTCACATTTCGTATGGAGAAACTTTGTTTTTTTTTTCTTCTAAAGCATTTTGTTCAGGTGTGCGTGGTGTAAAATATTTGTGTATTATGCCATTTTATTCACAAAATACGTCGAATTCCATTGAAAAGTATTATCATTCTCTATCACTTCTAAGAGTTTTTATTTTTCTTTCCAACTGATTTTCAACTCTTGTCTTATATACTTTAAACATATTAAAAGCTTCATCTTTATATTTTAACAAATATACATAAGTATATCAAAAAAATCATCAATAAATATACTAAAGTATTTTTTACCTCCTATAGTTAACATGCCATTTATTTTACAAATGTTAGAATGCACAAGTTCAAGCAATTGAGATGATCTTTCTACACCATGAAATGAATTTTTAATCTTTTTTTTTATTTAATATAAGTTATACATTTATCAAACTTATTAAATTCACATGATAGCAATCCAAGTTTGATCATTATTTTCATAGTACTATTGCCTATATGTGCTAATCTTCCATGTAACAAAGTAAATGATTTAACCATATAAGCAAAAGTATATTATTATTATTATTATTATTATTATTATTATTATTATTATTATTATTATTACCACCACCACCGCCACCACCACCATTATCATCATCATCATCATCATCATCATCTTTTTTCTCTATGGTATATAAGTTGATCATTCCATCACTACAATAGGATTTACTAACAAAATAACCATTTCATATCAACACACGTTTGCCCAACTCATATATAGTTTTAATTCCCGATTTGTCCCAAAAAAATAAAAACCCTACTTGCTCAATTTCTATTTATATTCGGTACATGAAGCACATTAGATAATGTTATCTTCTTTCTAGAAGTGAAGAAGAGATCTACATTCCCTTTGCCAACTACTTTGGAGCGACCTCAATTCCATGTGAATTTTTTATCCACCATTAACTTACGATAAGTCTTGAAAAGAAACATATCATAGCAAACATATATAGCTACACAAGTGTTATACCACCATCCCAAACTTTTGCCTTGAATTGAATAATTTTGTTCACCATAATGATAATGTCTTCAATGAAGTTCATATTCTTTCCTCTTTAGTTTTTTTTACTGCGTACAACCTCAAGCATAAAGTTCTGATTTTTCACAAACAGAGCATGGTCCTTTGGACTTCCTAAACTTTCCTTGATCCTTCTAATGATATCCTGATATTAACTAATCAAGAGCGGGATAAATTGGTTTTTACAAACTTTTTCAAAAGATTATTCTAAATTCAAGCAAGTTAAGAAATAAAAGTGTAATCTAATGATATGCGCAAATATAAAAACAAAAACTAAAAGGGAAGAGATGATGTAAACGATATAATTGTAGATGTTCGATCTAAATGTCCTCCATTACCAAGCTTTACACAAACAAGGCTTAGGGATGTCAACGAGCCGAAACTCGAAGCTCGGGTTCGGTTTGAATAAAAATGGTTTGGATTTTTTTGGCCCAAGTCGAGCCAAGCTTTTGCTCGGCCAAAAAATTTAGGCTCTACCCGAGCTTTTGGCTCCTGGCCTTATCGAGCCGAGCTGACTCACGATTTTTTTTAAACATTTAGTTCTCGTGCAGGTAGTAGTAGCTGTCTTACAAAGAAGGTATATGATTTTTTTATTTTTTATTTTTTAAGGCTCGTCTCGTCACATGCCGAATCCAACGCCCCAAAATAGGGCTCTGCCCTCGCCTCAGCTGGATTCTACCATGCTGCGAGTCGAGCCTGTAAGCCAAATTGACACCGCTAACAAGGCCTTTTTACTATGTTGATTGATTTATGGTGCAATCCAACCTTTAAAAAAACTTCCGGTGACTTACAAATAAAGATCATCGATCCTTTTACAATATTGAGATTTACGGGATCTCTATGTGACCTACACTATTGAGCTTTTCAAGTGATCTTTATACGATCCACAAATTTGAAGAACTTATTTGCAATTTGTGCCTCTCTATTAATAAATGATACATAAAGAATTAAGTTCTAAGAGAGGCTTACACTTCAATAAATTTGTAATAAATAAAGCTCAAGTGTTAGACGAGAAAACTTTGATGAAAGATTCAATCAATCAAGAGTTTTCACATTAAATGATTTGATGAGATAAATAAGATGTAAGCTCAAAGAATTTTTGCTCAAAAATATTGCATTTTAATGCTCATAAAATATGTTCTAACGAATATAAAAATGCATGTATTTACAGAGATAGAAGAGCAAAAAGTTTGTGAAACTGGATAATGATTTGAATGCGCTTTCATATCAAACATACGAAATTATCCTTTTGTGTGCTAGAAGTTATAACGGTAAAAAAAAGTGACCGTTACACAAATCGGACGTCGGCTTGCGCCGGATGTTCACTTCTCAAACCAGACGTCTGCCTTTCATAAGTTGTCTATTTCGACTTTGATTGATCCATGTGAATATTTTGAACAAATGCAAGCTTTTGAATAGTGTTTTCAAATTATGATCTAAGTTCAACTGTACTTTTGAAAATCAATTTTGCTTTTGATAAAAACATTTTATGCAAGTGATGATTGAAATAGCTTTTAATCCACAAAAATGGTTTTTGAGCTTTTATCATTTATTGTTAAACATTGAAGCGGTTATACCTTTACAAATGAATAGAATCCCCTAGTCTAATGAACATCATTTGACGTTTGACTTTATAACTCTTGTTTCGAATGATTTTGACTTGAATACTCGACTTCCATCTCGACCTTTGTTGTGAGTCTGATTTGTAATGTCAAAGTGTTGATAGCAATGTTTTTGTCCATGATTAATCAATATTATATTGAATGTTTTGAAGATTTAAATTCAATTGTTAGAAACAAAATTAACTTGTTTGTTATGATCAAAACATTAAGGATAGAGCCAACCACAGGTCAACAATATCTCCATTTTTGATTATGACAAACACGATTATTGCAAAGTAAGATTTAACAATTGACGAGGAATAAAAATTTTAAATTTTGTATGTAATCTATATATTCTCCATGTGTTTTACAAACCGACGGTTATTTATTCAGAGCGAGACATAAAGATGTAAATCATCTCATAAATTTCCTTACTTTTGACATAAGCAAAAATATAGCATTTAAGATCAAAACACCAACCATAGGAAAAAAATTCTCCCTTAAGTTGACACATGATGCCTAACAAAAAATAGAGGATATTTCGTTCAAATTATGAGTTTACAATTTTTAAAAACATAGAGAAGTTAAATCAACCTAAGTTGTTCCAAAATACATATGCGTAAAATGTAAATCATGCCTAAGATTCTAAAGGAGGCCGTGGAGGAAGCTGCGATTCAAATCTAGCATAAAAGGCATTTTGTTGAACTTGAATTGCCTGTTGTTGAGCTACTAGCACTTGGTGAAGCATCCCGGCTAGTTTGTCAACAAAGGTGGTAAAGGAATCCGTTCGCCCATTACGTAGATTCTAATGGTCCTCTATAAATGTGAAATCACCAGTAGAAGGAGGAGCACTAGAGCCTGAAATGTCATGAGGAGGACTCGGTGCATCATCATCGTTATCATCTTTGAAAGGTAAAGTCGAAGGACCTGAATTAGGATCAAAGCCCTTAGTATGAGCCACCCATTGACCGTGTTCTATGACGATTTTCATACAATTGAGGGCTTGGATGTTGATGGTGTCGGTGAACGGAGTGAAATAGAAATCTCATCATTGTCGGTGGGACAGAGTGAAACGGAAATCTCATCATTCAAAGGTATACCAAAGTGTTTAAAAATTTTTGTGAGTAGCATGACTTATGGTAAATCTTTGATGTGTCTCATGGAATGAACACGTTTCACATGTTGAAGTGCAATTGTTGGAAAGTCTAATTTCCGCCCAACTAAAAAGGAATAAAAAATAAAGATATAGAAATTATTGACTTCATCCCAATGACCATTTCTGGAAAAGTAACACGGGCAATGATATTTTGTAATACTTTGCAAGGTAGAAGGAGTTGATTTACACTTAGCTTGGTAATGTTTTCAATGTTCTTTCACGTAACTCTACTGCAAGCCACGATGGGATTATATCCTTCAAAAATAGGATGTGCTTTGTGTAGATTTTCACATTTCTCAAGCTCAAGGATAGTTTGGATAAGATTTTTGGTGATGTCAATCCATGTGTTTTTATGTAAACATGAAATGCCATCCGCCCTAAGAGTAATAACCATGTTTTTGTAAAATTCTTTCATGAGTTGAGGGTATGCATTTTTTTCCAAAGTGGCTACCAACACCCAACCCATATTTTCAAAATATTCTCCTATATGAAATATAGGGGCTTCAATAGTAAAATTGGCAAAATCAACATTCTTACCGATGAGAATGGTGATTTTTCAAATGGATTTTCCAATACCTCGGGTTCTTCATCGGAGAAGGAGGCCACCTCACTGTTCTTTTCATTCTCTTCCTGTTTTCCTTTGACTTGATATGGTGAATTTTGATTGGAGGAATTAAAAATGGGGGATTTTGGATCTAAGGTTCGGATTTGAGGTTTAAATGGGCGAACTTTAGGGATTTTGATAGATTTAATGTGGGAGAGTAATGGGTTTTTGATTTTGAGAGAGTTTTTTGGTGATTGAAGATGGCAATGGGGGTGATTTCAGAGAGGACGCATGCTGCGGATGAGAGAATAGAGGGAAGAAGTGAAGAAGAAATTACTGTGAAGTGTATTTAAAATTTTGAAATCGCGACCTTTTGGATGTCTGCTAGAATTAATTGGATTTTTTTGCCAATCCAGATGCAAGTATCCGAACATCCACCATCTTGTTCGGTTCCAATCCAGACGTCCCATTCTCAATCCAGAAGTTTTGCAAGCGTTTTAAAAAAGATTTGGTTTTTATGACAAAATGGTATTAAAAAATATTGCACATAAAATCAACAATTTCACGGCAATTAAATACATATACAATTTAGCCACGTACTCAAATTCATCAATAATTCTCAAACCCCTTCGAATGTGCGAAAATCTATCAAGTCCTAGAGGTTTAGTGATAATATCGGCCAATTGATTTTTCGTATTCGTAAACTCTAGTATAATATTGCCCGTTTGTGCTTGATCTCTCAAAAAATGGGTATCTAACCTCAATGTACTTGGCTCGAGAAAGCAAGATGGGATTTTCAAATAGGTTTATGACCGTTATCACATATAATAGGTATATGATCGAAAAATAAGTGATAATCACTAAGAATTTACTTCATTCACAAAACTTGTGCACAACAACTAGCAGCCAAGACATATTAGGTTTCGGCGATGAATAATGCAATGGAATTTTATTTCTTACTAAACCATGACACAAGTGTAAAGCTTAGAAAATGACATGTTAAGTTAATTCTTTTAGGACCAGTTGTACAACCGGCCCAATCAACATTCGAAGGGCTAAGTAAATCAACGTGGGTGCCCTTTAAATACCAAAGACTTTGAGTTCTAGTGCCTCCAAGGCATCCAAAGATTTTTTTCATGGCACTAATGTGTAATTCTTTAGGATTGGATTGAAATCTTGCACATAAACACATACTCAACAAAATAACGGGTCTACTTGTGATTAAGTAAAGAAG
>CAIGRP010030287.1:0-33815 GCA_903798385.1 Fraxinus cuspidata
ATCAACAATGGAATCCGAATTCATTACATTAGACAAAGTTGGGGAAGAAAACGAATGGCTACGAAACTTTCTATAAGATATTCCATGTGGAGTAAAATATGTGTCTGGTATACGTGTCCATTACGATAGTCAATCGGTAACTAGAAGGGCATAGAATGACCATGTGTAATGGTAATTCTCGACCTATACGTCATGTATACAATATTGTTAGACAATTGTTCTCTACTAGTATTATCTCTATAGATTATGTGAAATCAAAAGAAAATATTGCGGATCCACTAACTAAAACTTTGATGAGAGAGCAAGTCGAAGGTTCATCGAGCGAGATGGAATTAAAACAATTATTTGTACAAAATTCACAAGCGTACGAAATCGTTGACAAATAAGAATTTAATGAGTTGAGATTATTGCCCCAAGGGGAATAATTTTCAATTCAAGAGTACTTTATATGAGATTCGAATTATGTAGACAAAAGAGAGATTCTGATTTGATTTTATGCTAAATTATGTAAGAAAGTGGTAAAAAAATATTTTGTATCAAAGTATGGATAATTGTATAGGATTTTGAATCAGTCAATTGCTCTCTATTTTAATTCATGATTTGTAATCTAATTCGTCCATCCATTCTTGACACTCGATAAAACTATTTTATATAATAATATTTTCCAAGACAAATTAAACATATTCTAACCCTGACCCAAATCTATTGCACTCTGATTTCAAATTATTAGAATACATTAAATTTTAGATTATCTATATCATTTTACATGTAATAAATGTTATTCCTAATATATATTGCACATATATTAATTTTACTGCGTTCTAGACTTATTGTGAGTTTCTCAATACTATAACAAATAACTAATTACCTAGCGCCTGTTTGAGTCCCATTTTTCCTATGAATGTATTTTGGAATAGTAGATTGATGGAGAATGTGTGGTTAAAAAATAAGGAAAAGTTTCGGATTTGTGTGAAATATTATTTTATTGAAAAATATGTGGTTGAAAAGAAGAGAGAGAAATATGTATTTTGAAAACAATGGGGATCAAACAAGGGCCAAATTGTTAGCTACGCTATTAAATAATAAAATGGGCATGGAAAATTAATCAAAAAACATACGAAATACTAAACTACTAGTCTTGAAATAAAACAATTAACAATAGAGTTCGTCTTCATCAAACACAAAATAATCTAGCTTAAGACGTTTCTAAAAATAAAACAACAAAAATAATGGAAAAACATCACTCAAGATTTATAAATACAAGAAAGAAATGTCACTGTCTAATTTTTGTTCTTGATTATCAATCCAAGATATGATTTTTCACGTTCTTGATGTTTCTTCATACAATCCACTCGCTAGATTTGTTCCCTCATCTCCAACTTATGATGAATTTGTCCCTCGTTCTTGAATGATTTTATAATATGAAAGTGATTTGAGAGCTGAGAGGAAAATATTTCATTGACTGTCTATGTCTTGTATTATATAAGGTGAAATTAGGTCAAAAAATACGTCCAAGTTGGGTTCCAAAAAAGTTTCAATTAAATAAGGAAAGTTGCATTCGTGTGTGAATGATTATGTCTCTACATTGTTGTCAATATTTTGATCATAACTTTCTTTTCTGATATCCACTTGAGGCGATTCAAAGTGCGTTGCAAAGATAACTCAAATGATTATAATTCTTATAGAAATAGAATTTCTCAAATTCAAATGTTTACTATCCAACAAAAGGGGTCTTAATTTCTGGCTAAAAATATGGAACATACTTTGTCAATAGAATTTCTCAAATTCAAATGTTTGCTATCCAACAAAAGGGGTCTTAATTTCTGGCTAAAAATATGGAACATACTTTGTGCAGCTGGAAATTAATTTGTGAAAATCCTTTGATTATATTTAACTCCTTTTTAACTTCTAGTTACATTCATTTGAAACCTTGCAATTTTCAATTATCTTTTTTGTGGTCTTAATCAATTATTGACTATATATAATTTGGTCCTGAACTTTGTATTTCTTCATTTTTCGTCCGTTTTTCGCTTCTTTCTTCCAATTTACCTAATTTGCCTTGAGTTTTACCTAACGCACAAAATTAATATCTAACTAAACTATAATTTAACTAAATAAACAATAAATACCTTAGTTTAATAGCCCACATAAGTGTACAAAAATACACTTATCAAACACCCACAAACTTAAATATTTGTTTGTCCTCAAACAAAACTATAACTTGACAACCAATTTTTTAAACAAACATGGTTAGATAATTTGTCTTTAGTTTTAAGATTGAATTTTATGTATTAAAACTATCAACTGCTTCAAAATCACATTGCTAAAATTAATTTATACTCATCCAATGCAAAATCGACGTGTGTATGTGTGTGAAATTCCGTAAAGCATTACAAATTCATAAAGAGATTCAAATTCTGACCCTCAATGGTCAAATTTATCTATTTTTTCTCGTAAGATTCACACACCCAAACTTATTCTTTCATCTATTTCCCAAGGTAAAATTTAATGTTGAATTTTTTATACGAATGATGCTATTTAGCACCAGTCTAGGTGTAAGTATGTGATATGTCATAATAAATAAGTTTAAATTCTTGTATTTAATTGAATATATAATTTAATGGCACAAGTGATGCCACTTAGATCGATGTTAAACACCAGTGATGTTAAATAAAATTACTCTTTTTTATATTCTAATCATCACCCTCTCTACTTTGGTTAGATTTTATTAATTGTAGCTCAACACATCAATAAATGAGGATTCTCCTTATTTTTTTAATGCTTCAACATTCAAGAATCAACCAAGCTAATAATCCCTTGCCAAACATCAAATTCTCAAAAACAAAGTATTTAGATTTTAATCAAGGTACATAATTATTTTTCCCTTTTTTCATCATATATGTAGACTTTTTTCCATTAAGCTTTCTAAATGATCAATGTAACGAGCTTTTGGCTAATGACTCCCAAGTCAAATGAGTATAGGGTACCACGTTTTAGATACCATTGCATGCTTAATCATTCAAATCATAAAGGTTACGAAGAGACGTTTCATCATGAGGCATTTTTTTCTTTTTTTTTTTCACGCAATGATTAATGCAATGTCCATCATTAAACCCTTATCTCAAAAATTGACCATTAACTACAGATTTCCACCTAATTTTCATCTTAATGGCTTTAGACAATTCACACAAAATTTAACACACATGAAATCCACATTCATTTCAATTTCTTATAGTAGCTCAATCACTCCAAATTAGCCTAAAATTGATTTAATGATATATAATTAAGTAGTTCTTTGAATTTAGAATCTAAGGTCCACTTTTTTTCTTCAACCTATTCAAATTTTGAATCAAATTAATCATTTATGATGCAAAACATAAATCTTGTGCGTAAAAATATCAAGTTTCTCATGAATAAGCATAAATGAATGTTAACATGCAACGTTTCCATAATTTATAATATAAACCATGGTTCCAAATATATTCATCATAATAGGCAAATTTATCTAACCTACACAAACACACAAAAGTAAAAACATAGTTGAAAATAAATTTTTCTTTTGAATTTTTGGATTTTTTACACACAAATAAGCACATAAACAGTAAAAGTAAATAAAAACAAAATGTTATCCCACCCTCAAACTTAGGGCCCGTTTGAACTCCATTTTTTGTATAGAATACATTTTAGAATAGTTGATTGATAGAAAGTGTGGTTAAAAATGAAAGAAAAGTTTTTGGGGTGTGTATAATATATTTTATTGGAGAATGTGCGGTTGAAAAGAAGAGAGAGAAATATATTCTAAAAAAATAGGGATCAAACAAGGTTTTATCCCCTAGTATAAATCTACAGGTGGTGGATGGACTAGCTAGAAAGTGCTGGATCACTTGCTATGTCTTTTCCATTGTTTAGTGTGTTCAGGTGTCATACTCCTTCAAAACAAATTAATCATAATATGGAACAATTCATAATAAGACCTTCAAATTAAATATGGGGATGAAGATACCCTATATTAATTAAAAGCAAAAAAAAAAATTACTAATTTTATATTCTACAAAGTAAAATAGATAAAAGAGAAGAAAATTTGATTACTTCCCAATAAACACTTGTTTATAGTTATTAGCTCGACTTGGCAATCCGCATCAAGGAATTTTGAAGAAAGTTTTTGATACCTTGCTTAGTTTGCTTCTTTTGACTTTGATTCACATTTCGTTGATTCTAAAAATCTTATACATGTGTCTTTCAAAATGATATGACTTGCTTATTTCATCCAATTCAAAATTAATCATGTAGACTTCTATCTTCTCCTCGGACTTGATCACAAATTCACTTGTTGTGTAATTGATTAATTTAATAGACTTCTTTAATAATTGATATATCCTCGAGTTGAATATCCGCGTCACAGTCTAAATTCACAAGAAATGACAATTCTTTCCTTTCAACCTTTTCAATTGGATTATATCCCTACCTTTTAAATTCATAATAGAATACGCCATCTCCCACATGCATTTTGTTTTCATTCAGCTTGGCAAATTCATAATAATATTTTGCAATTACCTCCTCATTCAACATGGGAGGACCAACTCATACAAGCATGTCTGCAGTTACATACTTGCCCATAGATATGTAACTTTCATTAGATTTCTCAATTACTTGTTTTCGATATCTTAAGTATTATTGCAACAGTAGAAGCTTGAATCTCAGAGGGTCGGCGGTACATGTATACAAGTAGTACCCAGTATAATGTAACTCATAACAAAATTCACAATGTATATATTCTATAAGCATATCGCCTTAGTCTATGTCTGGATTACTTATTGCAAAAATTTTACTCTTTTGCCAACATTGGAATCATGCATGTATTGTTGAATACATCAATTACAATAGAGATCATGTGGGTAGTGAAAATTAACAACATAAAAATAAATAAAATCTGAATCCTATATAAATTAATAAACGCAAAGTAAATATTTTATTCCCCAACAACGGCACCAAATACTTGTTCATGCGAAACCCGCAAGCTTATTAGATCGTTGATAAGTAGTATAATTAGTGAGTTCAAAGTGTCATCCCGCAATTACTTGTTTTCGACATCTTAACTATTGTTGAAACCGTAGAAGCTTCAACCTCAGTGGGTCAGTATATGCATACAAGTAGTACCTAGTATAATGCAACTCATAACATAATTCACAGTGTATATCTTCTACAAGCATATCGTATTAATCCGTGTCAAGATTACTTATTGCAAAACATTTACTCTTTTGTCAGCATTGGAATCATGCATGTATTGTTAAATACATCAATTACAATAGAGATCATGTGGGTACTGAAAATTAACAACATAAAAAAATAAAATAAAAATTCGAATCGTATATAAATCAATAAACGCAATTTAAATATTTTATCCCCCAACAACGGCACCAAAAACTTGTTCATGTGAAACCCGCAAGTTAATGAGATCGTTGATAAGTAGTATAATTAGTGAGTTTAAATTATCATCCCATAGGAAATAAATCCAATTCAAGTTTACTAGTTTTGTATGGATTTGAAATATGTAATTCACAAGAGTTTTTGATTTGGTTTTATGCTAGATTTCTAGGAAAGTGGTAAAAAGTGTTTTGTATTAAATTATGAATGATTGTATTGGATTTTGAATCCGCCTATTGCTATATGATATTGCAATAAGTTGTCAAACCTGACGTGTACAATCCTGACAACTAATATTGTTCGAATGCTCAGGCCTCTAAGACTGAGGACAAGATGACAATCATTTTGCGGAAACTCCTACTAGGACTTGTTAGAGTTTCACTATGAGATCAAGAGAGAATTTATACGTGAGGCTATAAATTGAAAATTATGCAAAAGCTTACTTGAATAACGAATTGAGATCCTATATTTATAATAGTGGGTAGCACACTTCTAGTAGGTTTAAACTAGTTGAGTACCATTATTTGATTTTAGAAGTCATAGGTGTTTGGGCATCTTAACATGTCTAGGAGTTTCTATTTGATTAATATTGGGCATTTGATGTTTGGATAAAGATGAAACTTCGGTGATAGAGTTTCACTATGATAGGACAAATGAGATATAGTAGGATCCAACCCTGTAGGACTCTCCATGAGATCAGGCGTATCCTATGGTTAATACACGTTCAGGTATTCTCCAGTAAGCTCATCCTCTCCAAACCTACCTCCCACTATGGATCCCCCAATTCTTCAAGAGGAGCCATTAGAAATATCAATGCTCCAACCAACAGTTGTTAGCATTGGAGCATTTGAAGAGTTCCGCCAACAAGTGGCCATGCTAACTCAATTGCTAAATCAAAAGAATCCGCATCCAGCACCGGCATCGACACATGCAAGGCAGCCTAGGGAATTTTATAGTCGATACTCGATTTCGGGTTCTTCTCTATGCCCATGATAATGGTATAACTGAAACCTACCTCATATGGCCTCGATCTTAAGATTGGTTACTATGAACTCAAGTGAACTCGTCAAGATCATACATGATGGGATTATAGTTGGTCTACTTTAGAATACCTAGGAAACAGTAGAGTTCACCCTTAATACCCCATTCACCCCGAATATACTATCCTACACCTACCGAACAGATTCAAATACTATCGCATAAAGGAGTATGATGGTACCATGGACCTTATCAACCATCTCAATGTATATACTGATGTGCAAGGCTTTTTCGCGAGCTTTGAATAACACTACTTGAGATTGGTTCTTTAACTTGAAGCCCAACTCCATAGTCTCATTCTCAGATTTGGCCATTAAATTCTCTGTTTTCTTTGCAAGTAGCAAATGCATCAGGCACAATAGCTCCGCCAAGGACAAAATGAGTCCCTACATAATTTCATGACACGATTTAATAAAGAAAGGCTCCAGATACCTGACCTACACATTGCAGCAGCTATTTCCATCTTTCCATATACAATAAGATGTGAAACATTCAAGATATCATTGTCAAAAACTCCACCCAAATTAGTGACTGAGCTTTTTACCCTGGGAGAAAAATACATAAACATGGAGCAAATAATATACTCAAGACAAATTGGTGACATGTTTTCTTTCTTTCGAATGAATAAAATAAGTTACCAAATTCACACAACTACCGTGCACAATAATTGCGGAGAAAAGAAAATCATATAAATAATTCAATATCCAAATGTGTTTTCAATTTAAGTATGTAAAACTAAAGATTAAAAATTCATATTATACAGTTCATCGTTCTCCTAGTACAAAGAAAATTAGCCTAACATGTTATGAAGAAGAAAGCAAGAGAAATATTGAAGAGTCGACATCACCCAAATAAAGTTTGAATTGAATCTTCGAGTCTTGGAATCGATCTTCATGTTTCTTTCTTCCTTCTATACTTTTTAAAATCTCTTAGAATGTGTTGTAATGCATGGTAACGACTTCTGGACAGCCCTAGATCTTTAAAAAACGTGCCAAGATTTGTTTCCATAAGAGTGGAATCATATAAGGAAAACAGAATTTTTCCTTCAAAAATATAATATGCTATTGCATAGTTAATTTTAATGCTATAGCATAGTTCAACCATTTTCAACTCTGAAAGGCCCTGCATCACACCACGTGACTACATGGCTAAAAGAACTATGTTATAGCATAGTTCAAGCAGCCTTTCATTCTTTTCATTTTGGTTTCCAAACTCCATTATCTCGTTTTATAATCTCTTTTCTCTTTTCTTCTTCCTCCAACACTACATGTCTTCATTGAATTTGTCTTCGACTCTTTTACATCTTCATTTCTTCTTTTAGGTTATCTTTTGAATATTTGCACTTTGGTCCTTAAACTTTGATTTTCTTCCATTTTAGTCATTTTCGCTTCTTTTTCCTAAATTCCACCATGGTCATTAATGTTATCCTGCAAAACATAATTTATATAAAACTAAGCCATATTTTGATATATTTACCAATAATTTTCCATATTTTGTGCCATAAATAAATGCATAAAACATACTTATCAACTGGCGTGACCACTAAGAGGCCCTAACATAAGAGACAATATGAGTCAAATCCTCAATAGGACAATGCTTGAGGTAAGAGAGATAGGAGGTACCATCAACGTCATTTACTCACTTAAACAACACTAGGTCCAATATTTTGATGGAAATTAAAGACCTCGAGGAACTTAAATGGCCATCAAGGATGCGATCCCTCTAGACAATAGAGACAAGAGCAAATATTGTGTTTTTCATCATGATCATGTTCATATCACTGAAAATCTTATGCCATTGAAATAGGAGATTGAGGTACTGATAAAAATGGGATTCCTTAGGGCTTACGTTGGCTAAGACAAAAGTCCCCAAAAATGATCATAACAAAGGGAAAGCCCTGGCAATATAACTTAACCCCAAATAAATCTCTCGGAAAACTTTAAGATATTACACTTAGGTGAGATGAATTGGAAGACATATAATCTCCTAATGATGATGCCTTAGTCATATCAGTAATCGTGGCTAACTTCGAAGTAAAACGAATTTTGGTTGACAATGGAAGAGCTGCCAACGAGTTATCTCATAAAGCCTTCACAAAAAATGGGTATTTCGACCGACCAACTTAAAGCAGTTAGAACTTCTCTTCAAGGATTTAGAGATGGAGTCATTATCCCTGATGAGTTGTCGAGCTTCCTCTGACCTTGGGAAACATGTAACATAATTATAGCATTCTAAATACTTCGTGCAACGATGTCTTACAATGCCATCCTTGGAAGACCACTACTGAACAAGATTAGAGCTATTGTATCAACCTTCCACATAACCATGAAATTTCCTATAGGTAATGGTATTGAGGTTATGTACGAAGATCAAACAACGGCTAAACGATGCTATGTTACCAGCGTTCGGGGAATTTGCCTGAACATCATACAAATTTTGACATCTGAGCTCTAGCATTAGTGAAGGCTAGAACCTACTGAAGAATCGATTGAGGTTGAGCTTTATCTGACCAAAAAAGTGATGATCGGCCGAATTTGATGGCCGAACTTATCAGTTTCCTCTCACACAACATTGACGTATTTGCATAGAAGGTTGAGGATATGCCAATGACTGATTCCTAAATTGTTGTACACAGGCTCAACGTTAATATAGAGACTAGAAAAATCAAGTAAAGCAAACGACAAGAGGTCATAGGCGAAGAAACTAGAAGACTGGTCAAGGTACAGTTCATCCGGGAGGTCCAGTGCCCTGATTGGCTCGCCAACATTGTTTTCGTTAAAAATGCAAGCGGCAATTGGATAGTTTACATTGACTTCATCAACCTAAACAAAGTTTTCCCTAAGGACAACTATCCCTTATCTCTGATTGATAACCTCGTAGATAGCATTGGGAGCCATAATTTATACAGCTTCTTTGATGCAATCTATGGCTATTATCAAATACTCATGGCCAAAGAAGATCTAGAAAAGACATATTTCATGGTAAACTCTACCATATATTGTTACAAGGTCATGTAATTCAGATTTAAGAATGTAGGGACAACTTATCAAAGACTCACTAACAAAGTCTTTACTCACTTGATCAGAAAGAACATTGAAGCCTACATTGATGATATGCTAGTCGCAAGCAAAAAGGCCAGTCATCCCATTGCTGAGCTTGAAGAGGTGTTTATTATACTTAAAAAATTTCAAATGAAGCTGAACCTTGCAAAGTGTGCATTCGAGGTGACCTAAGGAAAGTTTTTTGGCTTAATGATCACGTACAAGAGATTGAGGCTAACCCATACAAGATACAAGCATCGGCCTCCATAGAGTTTGCTAAAAATTTAAAAAATGTACAAAAATAGCAGGTCGAGTTGCGATACTGAATATGTTCAAGTCTTTCAGAATCCTGTAAGCAAGATATTAGTGAAAGAGGTTAACAAGGTCTAACAACCGATCTACTATGTGAGCAATGTGTTACTCGACATAAAGACTAGGTGTACATTAACGGATCATCTTACCCTTGAATTGGTTATAGCAACATGAAAGCTTTGGCATTATTTCCAATCTTATCCCATTATGGTGGTCACGAACCAACCACTCAAGCCTATACTTCAAAAACTTGACGTCACGAGAAGATTATTAAAATGGGCAATCGAACTTGGTGAATTTGGTATAGAGTTCAAACCCCGACCTTTTATCAAATCATATGTCTTAGCTGATTGTAGAACTCACCCTATAACTTCGGGGGCCAGATGATAACCCAACCAACAACATCTTGGCCACTTGGGAAATTTTTGTCGATTGAGCATCTAACTTCTCGGGGCTTGGTTGCAAGGGTCATATTTATTAGCCCAGATAAGCTTTCAAAAATTCAAGTTGCTATCAGATTTGAATTCTAAGTTATTAATGATGAGGCTGTCATCATTTTTTCAGAACTCCCCAATAATCTTGAGCTTGAATATATCAATATTTTCAGTGACTCACAACTAGTGGTTGGTTAGATTGAATGAACATTTGAAAGAAAAGATAAGAAGATGAGTTTATATTGTTTGAAAGTTCATGATCTTCAGAGGGAATTCAAGAATTGTGTGATTCTAAAAATTGCTCGAGTTGATATTTGTAATGTTGATGCATTATCTAGACTCATCTTCATAGGAGTGGATGGAATTTATAAGATAGTCCACATTAAAATGGTGACAGATCCTAGCATAATTCGAAGCCCAGCTTGATCATATGCCTTTTTAAATGGATATAATAGTTAACTTCATAACTAGTGGGAATTTTCCAAAAAATTTGATCTAGAACACCAAAGTATTGCATGATCAGAGAAGTCCTCTTCTGCAGAAGTTTCATACTTCCATATCTCAGGTGCCACAGAATCACCCACGGCCTTGGTAGTAGTTCATGAAGGCATATGTGCGAGTCATCAAGGATCTTGAGCCTTAGCATTCAAAATTATAAGGTAAGGGTATTATCAGCCAACCATGAAGAAAGACGCATCGAATTATGTTAGAAGATGCGACTAGTGCCAAAGGTTAGGTAATGTTATCCACTCTCCCGTCGAAGACCTCACCCTAATACACTGTTCGACCACTTTTGAACAATTGGGTGTTGATGTGCTTAGACCATTCCCTCTAGCTAGAGGAAAATTGAAGTTCGTCACAGTGGAAATAGAATATTTCACGAAGTTGGCAGAGGTTGAATACCTAAAAATTATTTGAGAGCCCAAACTCAAGACATTTATTTGGAAATCCATCATATGCAGTTTCAGGATACCCAAGGTACTCATAACCAACAATGGAAGACAATTTGATAATGTACAATTCAAACCTATTGTACAAAACTTGGAATCGACCATTGTTTAACATCAGTTTCACATCCTCAAAGTAATGGCCTTGCTAAGGTAACTAATCAGACCATAATGGAAGGCCTCTGAAAGATCAGGCCAGTCACGCCTCGGGCAAACTTGGGCCTTTTTGTGAAGGCCATTTTAAAGTCAAATGTCAAGTTTGAGGTGGAGCATACAACCTAAGGGACCTCGGGAAGACCACTCCCAAGACCTTAGAACGTCAATAACTTGAAAATTTATTACAAGTAATTTGCCCTACCCTACTTAGTAGTTTACTTGGCTATTTTTTACTTTCTATTGGGCTTGCATGCCCTCATGCATTTTACTTTTCAATTGTTCGTGCCTGGGTGCCCATGTTTATTTTTAAAGTAGAAGATATGATGATTTTATTTTAATTAGGGTGTAGTCGGGACCTTGTCCTAGTAAAATTTTTTTTCATTATCAATACTCTCAAAGCCTTACCTCGTGCAAGCGCTTAACAAACCTGTGCAAGTAGCTTAAAGTCTTGCCCCTACAGCTTATAGCATTTTCTTGTGCAAGTATCTCAAAGTCTTGCCTCGCGAAAGCACCTTACAACCTTGTATCTCGTAAAAAGCTTACTTTACAGCTTTACTCACGTAAGAAGTTATTTTATAGCCTTGAGTTGCACGAGAAGCTTACTTTATAGACTTGCCCCATTTGAGAAGTTGAAGACAATGCTATAAAAAGTATAAAGGTAAAAGGCATTCTCCCAACTTCATAATCATGAGCAAAGTTCAAACATTTGCCCTGAGATTGGTCCTTGGACTTGTCAACATTGCACTAGTGAGCACAAGCTCCTCGTGCTGACAACATTACTTTTACAACTTCAAACTGTTCATGCTTGTTACTTGTCTTTTAAAAATATTTAATAGCCTTGGGTAGATCACATTACATTAACAGTTTAGAAGCTCCTCGAGGTTCTTACTTAAATCTTTTTTAAAAAAAGTTAGGTGCTCGAACCTAGCATTATATCTTAATCAGTTTGGGTTTGATAATTTTGTTGTTAAATGATCCTCGTGCTTATTACTTGGAATCTTAAAAGTTAACAACTGCTAGAGGACTTTACGTGGTTATAACTCTTCGAGGTTTAGATTCATCAAAAGCTTGGGATTATAACTTTGAATATAGAAAACATCAAAGTAAAGCAACGTTAGGCATTTCCCAAAAATAAAAAATAAAACTCTGATTTGGCCTTGTGCAATCATCTAAAAATATTATATCACAATAAAGATCGAGGTAGGAAGAATAGAAAAAGAAAGCTCGGGGGCCTGTCAACCACGTCCTCATACTCCTCATAAATCTCCCTTTGATTACAATCTCCTCAAAAATAAAGTGTCAAAGATTGCAAGTAACATCAGGAACTGGTCGCAAGTACTCGGACCGGACATCAAGAAGCCTCGCTTTAAGAAATGCTCGAGCTTGATTAAAGGTATAAGTGTATGAGCCACGGGCATACTCACCTATTAACAATCTAAACTCATTGAACTTTTTAAAGTCCTCTATCGCCTTCGCTCGAGCATTTTCAACCTCGGATTCAAAATCTTTTGTTCTACGCTCGAGCTCGAGCATGGCTTCCTCTACCTCATCTTTGGTGACGCAACATCATCCTTAGCTTGCCTAAGGCTAGTTTGAAGCTCAACAATCATCCTTTTATAGGAGGTGCGTTTGGCCTCTTGATAAATGACCCTGTTGTCTAGGCTTTGAACTCCCTCAGTAAGCCTGGAAAAAACTAAGTTCAAACATTAGCAAATTTCGAATTCAAAGTTGGTAAATATTTTGTGAAATATAATTTAGTTTACATTTCTAGTGTTAGCATTTTGATGCCTTCAACCCGTCATTAAAGCCGACACCCTCATCTCTATACTTCTTGAGTAGAGCCGCCACGAGCGTGCACTTATGAGCCTCATCGGTAGTTTTTGATGGGTGTGGCATGACTTCATCCTCGAGGTTCACGACCAAAGTCTCGACCTAGGGAAGAACAACCTAGGTAGTAATGTTCATCGCGACCGTAACCCCAATGTTTGAGGCAGAATCTTGGAAGCGTTAGGTCTCTTCGAGGCAGCTCGCATATCAAAGCTCCTCTCTCAAGACTTTTTCTTGCTTTTCTTATTGGGCTCCATAGCTAGAGGAGCCTTCGACTTCAGCTTACCACACGTCGAAGATTAGAAGGATCGAACATCATTTTGATTTTTACAATGAGAAAACGTTCAAAGTCATTAGCTCGAGGACTAGCTGGGATAGTTAAAACATGAAAAAGAAGAAAGCTGATTCCTACCCTCAACGCCCTTCACATTGGCTAGGTCAGGGACCTCGCCAAAGGTACTAGGTCTTCCAAACTCTGCCTATCTTTCTCTAATACTTCAAAATATGCTTGACCCTCATTATATCATGTAGTATATGAGATAGTCCATCGAGGACTG
Source organism: Fraxinus cuspidata (assembly GCA_903798385.1). Lineage (NCBI taxonomy): Eukaryota > Viridiplantae > Streptophyta > Magnoliopsida > Lamiales > Oleaceae > Fraxinus > Fraxinus cuspidata. The sequence continues at coordinate 13,737 of CAIGRP010030287.1, forward strand.
AAGGGATGGTCGGGATCTTGGGAAACAATAGAAAATATTTGGACTTCCACCCTTTGAGAGAGCTCGACAGCTTACCTTAAATATACTTTAGGTAGGCAGATAAACAAAATAATTTTAGCCCAGAAGGACCTTTAGCTCGAACTCCAAGACCAACCTGAGAGGTCTAACCTTGGGGCTATGGCCAAATACCAACAAGCTATTAAAAAATAGATGAGCATTCTCCGCCCATTGGGTACAAATTGCTCGGGACACATATCTTGCACGACCAGGAACTCGATGAAGAATGAATGGAGGGGCTACATAAGTCTGTCCTTTAATGCATCTTTAAAAACCACTATGGTAAGGATAAGGTGACTATCTATGGAGATGAAAAATGGGATGAGGAAATGACCTTCATCGTCAGGCATTGAACCCGAACTTGATGAACTACTATCACTAGACATTGTTTTTTGAAAAATAAAAATTTAAATTATCTAATGGTCACGAGCTCTTACCTTTAGTCTAAACTGAGGTTGTCCAAGGAATATTTTGAGAGTGTAAAGTAAGAAATGAAGTGGGATGGGGGTATATATAGGATTCTAGAGAAGCCCAAAGGTCTCCCAATCCTGTTCCTCAACCCCGTGAGACTTGATATCATTAGCTATAGAATCGAGGCCATGTGTCAATCATCCTACAGAGTACACCGTATCTATTATTTAAAGGTTGATCATGCCTATTTAATGGATAATCATGCCTATTACAAGGTTGATCATGTCTATTTCAAGGTTGATCATACATAATCCAAGAATGATCATGCCTATTCTAAGGCCGATCATTCTTATTTCAAGATTATACAACATATCCTAGAAACTCGTGCATCATGCGCAAGTCGTTGACAAAAATGCACGGGGATAATTATATTTCCATAAGTCGTTAAACCTGATGTGTACAATCCTGATAACTAATATCGTTCGAATGCTGAGCATTTAAGACTGAGGACAACATGACAACCATTTTGGGGAAATCAAATGGACATCCTTAGGTTAAATCCTTTGGCAGGGAGTAACCCCCATGATTTTAGATCTTTTCGGGGAGCTCACTTGCCTTCTCGTAATTCATAACTCATTAAGATTCACAATGTGATGAGGCCTGTCCTATTCTAACTAGGTTGGATCCTGCTATATCTCCTTTGTTATATATCATGGTGAAACTCTAACACCAAAGTTTCACCCTTATCCAAACATTAAATGCGCAATATTAATCAAATAACAACTCCTAGACATGGTAAGACTCCCAAACACCCAATGACTCTTAAAATCAAATAAGGATACTCAAATAGTTTAAACCTACAGGGAGTGTACTACCCACCTCTATAAATATAGGATCTCAATCATTATTTATGTACGCCTTTGAATAATTTTCAATTCAAATTATCACGCATAAATTCTCTTTCTAACTTAAGTATTGGAGAGGTGACGATGATACATCTCGACACCTTCAATCATCAAGCTTGGAAATCGACAACGACGATTTTTGGTAGCATCACTATTTATTTCAATTCTTGATTTATAATCTAGTTTTGTTCATGTGTTCTTGACAATCGATAAAGTTATGATATATAATTTTCATTTTCAAGACAAATTAAATCTATCATAACCACGACTCAAATCTATTCCAATCCGACTTCGAATGATTAGAATGCATTACATTTTAGATTATCCATATGATTGCACACGTAATAAATATTATTCCTAACATATTTGCACATATGTTAATTTTGTCATGTTTTAAACTTATCGTGAGTCTCTTAACACTACAAAAAACAACTAAATATTTAATTATTAGATACGCAATTAAATAATGCAATGGGTATGCAAAATTAATCAACAAACGAAAGAAAATACTAAACTTCTAATCTTAAAATAAAATAATAAATAAATAATAGGGTTCATATTCATCCAATGCAAAAAAAATCCAGCTTAATGTGTTTCTAAAGATAAAAGAACAAGAATAATGGAAAAGCATCATCACGAATTTATAAATACAATAACGAAATGTCACGGTCTAATTCTTGTTCTTGATTATCAATCCCAAGATTTGATTCTTCATGTTTTTTAATGTTTCTTGATTCAATCCACGAACTAGATTTGTTCTCCTCTCCAACTTATGATAAATTTGTCTCTCGTTCTTGAATGATTTTATGATAAGAAGGTGATTTCATAGGTGAGAGAGAGAGATCCTTCAATGAATGCTCACTCTTTTTATTAGATAAGGTGAAATTAAGTCAATAATTACGTCCAAATTGGGTTCGAAAAGAGTTTCAATCAAATAAATATTCCTAACATATATTGCACATATGTTAATTTTGTCATGTTTTAAACTTATCGTGAGTCTCTTAACACTACAAAAAACAACTAATTATTTAATTATTAGATACGCAATTAAATAATGCAATGGGTATGCAAAATTAATCAACAAACGAAAGAAAATACTAAATTTTTAATCTTAAAATAAAATAATAAATAAATAATAGGGTTCATCTTCATCCAATGCAAAAAAAATCCAGCTTAATGTGTTTCTAAAGATAAAAGAACAAGAATAATAGAAAAGCATCATCAGGAATTTATAAATACAATAACGAAATGTCACGGTCTAATTCTTGTTCTTGATTATCAATCCCAAGATTTGATTCTTCATGTTTTTTAATGTTTCTTGATTTAATCCACGAACTAGATTTGTTCTCCTCTCCAACTTATGATAAATTTGTCTCTCGTTCTTGAATGATTTTATGATAAGAAGGTGATTTCATAGGTGAGAGAGAGAGAGATCCTTCAATGAATTCTCACTCTTTTTATTAGATAAGGTGAAATTAAGTCAATAATTACGTCCAAATTGGGCTCGAAAAGAGTTTCAATCAAATAAGGAAAGTTGCATTCGCGTGCGACATGTCTCTACATAGTTGTCAATATTTTGGGTCATAACTTTCTTTCCTGATATCTACTTGACGTGATTCAAAGTGNTCGAAAAGAGTTTCAATCAAATAAGGAAAGTTGCATTCGCGTGCGACATGTCTCTACATAGTTGTCAATATTTTGGGTCATAACTTTCTTTCCTGATATCTACTTGACGTGATTCAAAGTGTGTTGCAAAACTAACTCAAAAGGCTACAATTTTTATAGCATTAGAATTTCTGAAATTCAAATTTTTGCTATCCAACAAAAGGGGTCTTAATTTCTGACTAAAAATTTGGAACATACATTGTGCAGTTGGAAATTGATTTGTGAAAATCATTTGATTATACTTAAACTCCTTTTTTACTTCTAATTACCTTCAATTGACTCCTAGCAAATTTCAATTATCTTTTTGTAGTCTTAATCAACTAGTGAATATTTACAATTTGTTCCCGAACTTTGTATTTCTTCGTTTTTGTCCATTTTCGCTTCTTTCATCCAATTTACCTCGAATTTTACCAAAACACACAAAATTAACATCTAACTAAGCTATAATTTAATCTAATAAACAACAAATATCCGATTAAGGTGATTCAAACTGGACTAGAAAGCTAACTCAAAGGCTACAATGCTTCTAGAAATAGAATTTCTCAAATTCGAACATTTTATACCCAAACAATTGGTCTCAATTTCTGACTTACAATTTGGAACATATTTTGTGCAGTTGGAAATTGATTTGTGAAAATTCTTTAATTAAATTTCACTAATTTTTTACTTCTAATTGCACCCGATTACTCCTAAAAATTTTTAATTATTGTTTTGTGGTCCGAATCAACTATTGAATATTTACAATTTGATAACAAACTTTGTATTTCTTCCTTTTTTCGCCCGTTTCATTCTTCAAGTTCACCTAATTTGCCTCAAGTTTTACCTAACAAACAAATTTGACATCTGAGTACCCTAATTTAGTGGTCAAATAAGTGTACAAGAATACCCTTTTTGCCAATAAAACAATTAAGAGTTTCCATGGTGGCAACTCAACCTAGCTGACTGATATTCCAGGATCTAGGTTCAATGTGACAATCGAATTGTGAAAAACTTAGTATGCACTGGGGAGACTTATTTCTCCTATCCATTCCTATGATGAGACGGAGTCTAACTACTGCAAAACATGTTAAGTTACGCTTTTAATTATCTCTATATCTTAATTTGTTCAAGTGAGGTATAACAGAATACTCTCTATGGAGATCACCTATGCATGTGAGAAGGGATTGTTTCTATGAGAATTGTGTTAAGATAAATTCTCTAAAACACTCATGAACCATGAGGTGTCCAAAATCAAAATGGACATTTATGTGAGAACCAATTGTGTTTGAAGAGAATTATGTGACTTCTATTATCTAGGTTTACAAGAACGACAAACTATTCAAAATATCTTGGTATTGATTGGCCAAGTAATCTAATATATTTTTACTAGGGAAAGTTCAAAGTCTTTGGCTACTTATCTCGATGCAATTCTTCTTCATTTATTTTTTAAAATTTGTATTAGTTGTTGCTGTTTTGGAAAAAGTTGATTTATTTCATTCAAAAGGAAAATTGTTGGAAATGGTTTTAAGTTAGTCAAATGGGTAAATTTGAGCTCCGATTTCAGTGGGAACCGTACTCCATTTTTAATGGGATAAAGCATATTCACGTTATACTCTGTGAGATGATTAAAGTGAACTATTTACTTATTGAAAATCATTTAAAATTGAATGAAATATTTGATTTCAAAGTTACCCACTTGAAATTTGAAATAAATGAAGAATTTGATTTAATTGCAAAATGCTAAACTCTTGTCCAATATAGGAAACCTTAGGAAACTTTTGCATAGTTTATATAGTTAAAGTTTGGCAATTGGATTTGGGCCCCAATGAGTACCCATAGTCTTTGGAAGTGTGAAGACTTATATCCTGTTAGGTTCAATCCTAAGCTCACATGCGCATGCCACCACCTTCGGCACGAGCACACGCTTGGGGCTGTGTCCGAGTTCGGTCCGATTTGGTTCGTATGAAGGGTTTTCAATCACACATTTTTCAATAAAATAATATTATACACAAATTCATAATTTTTTTAACCACACATTCTACATCAAAATGTTATTCCAAAATGTACTTAGGGAAAAAAAATGGGGTTCAAAGAAGCGCTTAATCAAATTCTTGGGTGATTTAATGAAATTAATTTGTCATTGGCTTATTTTTTGGGTTTTTGTGTGACCATCTGCTAACAGACATATGGTGTGGCCATTATATATACAATGTTTCAGTCTGAACATAGCTATCTACTCGTTTTGGAGGGATGTTTGAATAGTGAGGACCGTTCTAAGTGTTAGAATTACCACGAATATATTTTTAAAATAGCATGTACTGCTACCAAAAAATTTGCACCATTTTTATTGTAAACATTCTTTGCATTGAATCACATTTCCTTCTTTTATTCTGATATTGTTCTTCGAAGTATAAAACACTTCATTGAGTTAGTTGGAACTCTTGCAGATTGTTGTGTTGCTTCCATAGAAGACGATTTTGTTCTATCATGGAAGATGATTGCTAAATACCTTTAAATACCATCGAAGGGAGAAAATTCATCTTAGGAAAACATGGTCAAGTTGGTAGACTCGAATTATTATTTTGATCATCAAGTTACTCAGTTCAAAATCATTTTGGTAAAACTGTAAGTGTACGTATTTTCAGATTGTTCGAATGGGGCAATTATAATCCAGAAATAACAACTGTTTAGTTTTTCATTTTCTTGGTAGGTAATAGCAGATGAGTATTGCCTCGTACTTCTATTTTGTGGTAAAGAAAGTAAAATTATTTCAATTTTCTTTACTATTTACAAAACTTAAATTCAAGAAAGTTGGCAGAAAATATTATAACAAAGAAATTTAGGGTGCGTGTGGACATCAAAGAATTGAAAATGAAACATATTTATAGTGCAAAACCTGATAAAATTCAAGTTTAAGATGAGAGGGGATGTGGAAGAAGATGAAGTTTTGAGGAGAGGGGAGGGAAGAGGAGGAGAGGGTGGGGTGGAGGTGGGATTGGGGAACAAAAAGAAAATTTTAATATTTGGGAATGTGAGTGATACAAATAAAAGGTTTAGGTCTAATTTGTAAACAAATAAAAATTTTGAGGCCACACATGTAAATATTTCTTTCTAATTTTGACAATTTTTACTCTTTCCTATATCTCAAAGGTTTCTCCGCACCTCAAAGTTAATACATGGGATTTTTCGCTAATTTGAAAAGGTAGAGGTATTTGGCAATAAGTCCATATACATAGGGGAATATCATGCCAATAAGCCTTTAAAATTAAATTAAATTTTGGTAACTTAAATATTTCAATGAAAGCTTATTGTGCCCCCATTTGACAACCATCAAATGATTTTCTTTCAGAGAAATGAGTTTTCGAATAGTAATTTTTTAGAAAATATTTGGTTAAAAAGTAAGAAATTTTTTTTAGTTTATGTACAAAATATTTTATCATGTGAATGTTTAATTGAAAATAAGTTTGAAAAAAAAAATGTTTAGATGGTTGTCACAGGTGATACATTTTATTAGATGAATCATATAGTTAAATGTTTTATTAGTCATTGAACTTATACTGTCGTCATGTTTACTTAACTTTAAAATACTTTGTAGTTGCCACTGAACTGTAACATGTTCACTCTATCACTTACTTATCATGTTTCATAAGTGGCTGAACTTTATAAATGCTTTCAAGTCGTCATCGAACGTTAACATGTTGTACCTTATCTTTCACTCGCCATGTTTCATTAGTCGCTTAACTTTTACCTCCGTTACGTTTTACTAACCAAATTTTAAAATATTTTCGTGCGGTCACTAAACTTTACTCACTGAATTCAACTGTTCAAAAATTGAAAATTTGAAGTATAAAATGCCATGCACGAAGACGACGTCGTTTTTCCTCTCAAATTACCACGTGACAACTTTAAAAATTATATTTTGTTAGTCTTCATTTATATTATTAATTCTAAATTCAAAATTTCATTGTTTGTTTGAGATATAATTTTGATGTTCTTAATTTTGTTCTACGATCTCTAGATAATTTTCTCGACCTGAAAAAAGATTATATGTGATTTAAGATGTAAATTCTTCTTTCCCTTTGAACATAATTTTTGAAGATTAAAAAAATTATATCTTCTTGATTATTATCAATATTCTTGTCTTAAATTGAAAGTCTTATTACTTAGTCGATATTTAGTTTTTTTATTTTCTTCGGGTAGAATATCATAAAAAAAAAAAAATTAACTTAACTTGAAAAGATTATGAAGTTCAATGATTACTTAGCATTTTAAAATTTAGTAAGTAAAGTATGAAGGATATAAATTCAGTGACTAATTAAACATGTTGAGTGAGCGATGGAATGCAATATGTTAAAATTTAATGATCACTCGGAAACATTTTAAAGTTTAGTGACTTATGAAATATAGTGAGTAAGCGATAAAAAGCAATATGTTAAAATTCAATAATCATTCATAGACATTTTAAAATTTAATGAGTAAAATGTGAGAAAGTACAAGTTGAATGAATAATGAAAGGTTTATTGGCACAAAACGTTCATAGGTTTGGTCTTTAGTGTGCAAAATGTCTTTACATTCAATTTTTTGCAATTTCACCCATATTTCCACTTTTTATTGTGGAAAACGTCATTTTCATCAATGTAAAGACAACGAAAAAAGAAAAAAAATTTGATTTTTTTTGCAAATTATGACCAAAATTTTTGTAAGTGTCATCTATGATATCAAACTTTTAAAACTTTATTTCCTTCCCAAAAACCAAAAAAAAAATCGTTCCCTTCACCAATTCTCTCTAGCCTAAGGGCAATTTTTGCCCTCTATGGAGCCACCGCCCTTCAAGTCTCCAACCACCATCTTGCCGCCACCTTTGCCATCAAAAATCAACCCTCACATCGGCGGTTTCATGCCACCTACAATCTTCAACCAATCTCCAATCCAAACAACAACTATTGAGGCCAAAATCAATAAAAAATACACCATGGTTGGGCACGGTTTAGCAACCAAAACCCGAACCTTTGGTGACTTTCATGGTTGCGGACCACCGTCAATTGAGTTGCCCCACCATGGCGACCAATTCCATGGAGCCGTATCTGAAAACAAAAGTCCTAACGCTACTGTTCATCCTCATGATTGAGCCCTAATCATAAGCCTTTAAAAGATTTAGATGATTTTAAAGTGAAATTGAGATGATGGATTTTGGAATCTTTGGTGGATTTTTTGTGGAGTTTATTAAAGTAAGGGAGGGCGGTGAGTTTTAGGATCTTTGTTGGATTTGTGGGGGAAGATGAAAAGGGAGAGAGCCAATTTTTATTTATTTTTTAATAATTTATTTGGGGTCATTTGCACTTTTTAAAAACATTTGGGAGTATGGTTGCAATTAATTCTTTATTTTTCTTTATTTTTGTCTTATTTTAATATGAGGGCATATTTGTAATTTTACATTTTTTATTGAGTAATTGAAAAAAATTGATGAAAATGATGTTTTCTGATTTAATACATAAAATCGTTTTATACACTAAAGATCAAGCATAACAACATTTTGGGCCAATAAGCCAAAAATGAAACATTTAACCGGTCAACCATGGCAAAACAAATACTCCCTACCCTACAATTTTCTTTTGCGACCCCCTTACGAGCTATCTTCTTCCATTCCACCGCCTCTTGCTGATTCCAAAATTCGCAAATTCTCAAGTCCAAAAAATGTCGAGACGAACCCTTCCTATCCTCAAACGCTTCCTGTCCTCCCCCACCGCCGCCGCCGCCACTCGATCCGTCACCTACATGCCCCGACCCGGCGATGGAACGCCCAGACCCGTTACTCTAATTCCCGGCGATGGCGTCGGCCCACTCGTCACCGGTGCTGTCGAGCAGGTCATGGAGGCCATGCATGCCCCTGTCTACTTCGAGAAGTACGAGGTCCATGGTGACGCCAAGAGTGTGCCTCCTGAGGTGATCGACTCGATTAAGAAGAATAAAGTATGTCTTAAAGGAGGGTTGAAGACTCCCGTCGGTGGAGGTGTCAGCTCTTTGAACGTGCTCTTGAGAAAAGAGCTTGATCTCTATGCTTCGCTTGTCCACTGCTTCAATCTGCAGGGGCTCCCAACGCGCCACCAGGATGTGAATATTGTCGTGATTCGGGAGAATACTGAAGGAGAATACTCGGGGCTTGAGCACGAGGTTGTTCCCGGTGTTGTTGAGAGCCTCAAGGTAGTGTCAATTTTTCATTTTTATGTGAATTTCATTTTCCAACTGGGCCGATTATCAGTTGATGAATTATTTTGTCGCTGGTAAATTAGTGCCTCCGATGTGGAACAGTCATAAACCCGTAAACCCGGGGTAAAACCTTTTACCGATATCTGGTTATAGAATCTTGGTATTTACATTTGATGATTAACCCTAATTATATTCAGTTATTTGTTAGGATGTGCTTGACGAAAGGTGAAAGATAATAATAGAAAAATAAATATGATATTTCCAAACAAGGTTCAACTGGAATTCTCTTTGGCTTTTTGTCTATAAAGTGAAAAAGAATTTTGTGAGATGTAACAGGCTAGAACAAGTAGTGAACCATGTTATGCTTAACAATGTGTGAAGGGATGAATTTGTCTCATTAGCATTCAAATGTTGATTTTAAGTTTCAGATCGATTATTTTTTAAAATGATTGAAGCTATGGGTGTGCTTATCATACTCTGCAATGTCCTTGATTAATGATTTCTTTACCTGTGAATTCATTTCAAGGCTTACATGTGTTTTGCGTACGGATCAGTCTCTATGCCACTTCCTGGTTTTTTATTTTAGGTTGCAAACTTGCAATCAGCAAAGTGGAATTGGAGCCTCATAATTTGAATTCAATAAAATCAATTCAAATTTGAATGATTCTTTTCCAAGTATGATCTCCACGACTCAATTCCAATGTTATTAAATAATCACTCTTACTTGAACTGTGCTATTTTGTAGGATAACTGTTTTATTTTCAGATATTATGTTCTGATAAGCAAATTTGTGATTAATTTATTTCCTTTTTCTTTAAACTACTTATGACCCAACCTTTTTTCGGTTCCATTCCAAGAAACCCTCATAACTTGAATTCATGTAAAATCAATTCAAATTTGAATGATTCTGTTCCAAGTACGATCTTCATGACTCAATTCCAATGTTATTAAATGGTAAACTCTTACTTGAACTGTGCTATTTAGTTGGGTGACTGTTTTTTTTTTCCAGATACCATCATACCATGTTCTAATAAAAAACTTCGTGATGAATTTATTTCCTTGTTCTTTAAACTACTTACTACACACATTTGTCCTCCTGTCTGAATTTAACCATTTTCAAGTGCAGCTATGGGTTTCTATTGATTTATGGATGATACATCACATAATTGGAAGGGTAGTATTTAAACCTGGTTGCTGGTTACGAAGTTGGGAGTTGAGACTGCATTATGCTACTTATATAATTGCTACTTGATTTTTGTGTGGATTTTTCACATTACTGATTCAGATTGAGTTTTTTTTTTTTTAACTTTCAATCTATCTCATTGTTTATGTAGACTTGCTTGCATATTTGTTTCTCATATAGCCACATTACCAGGTGATTACAAAGTTCTGTTCAGAACGTATTGCAAAATATGCCTTTGAGTATGCCTATCTCAATAACCGGAAGAAAGTGACTGCTGTCCATAAAGCGAACATAATGAAACTTGCAGATGGTCTTTTTTTAGAATCCTGCCGTGAAGTTGCTAGCAAGTACCCAAGTATCCAGTACAATGAGATGATTGTGGATAACTGTTCTATGCAACTTGTTTCAAAGCCAGAGCAATTTGATGTCATGGTATGGACTATGGCAATCTACTCGTTTCGGTTCAATTATTAACTGGCCTGTCATTCTCCACTTGATGTTACTTTTTTATTAATTGGTGGTTGTTGTATTGAACTTGTGTTCCCTCCGTTTGTTTCAGGTTTTTTTTTTATCCAGATAATGAAAAATACCATTTTTGCAATTAAGCAGGACTTAATGATGATGTATTTTGATTCACCTATAGTACCCATTCTTAATTTTAGGACTGAAACAGAGGAAATACTAATTGAAGATGTAGTTAAGTGAAGCAATATGTTGATCCCTTGTTGAAAGTATGCTGACTTGTTGATAAGATGCTGGTGTAGGTGCACATGAGTAGTAATTCATTGCTCTGTGATTGATCTTTAGAATTTAATCCTTGAAGAACATTGGCAAGTTTATTTTCTAAGCTCTGTTGTCAAAATGTGGAAGAATTGGACTTAGTTGTCTGTGCATTCAACCTTCAAGAGCTCATAACCTAACCCATTTGTTGGCTTATGGTCTAAAGAATTGTTGATTCACGTTCATCTTTCTTTTGGACATCAATGGTAGGGTCTAAGTGAAAAAGTGCTCGCCGATGGTGCATGAATGCCTATGAAGAAAGAAACTAGAGACCACCGATGGATTGAATGTTAGAAGCAAACCCAGATGCCAGTGTTTGGTTTAAAGTATCTTACATATCTACATTTCAATAATGAATTTATAGAAGTACAGGGTTGTGCTGAGCACATGGTTATGATGTCAACACCATTGAATGTGTTTGAACTCATGTATAGACAATGTAAGTCGAGGTGAGTTTAAAAGATGGTGGACGTTTTAAATTTTTAACTCTATGAAATCTTTTAGTTTTGAAGTTTACAGAGCTATTTTGTGAAAGAAGAAATGAGGCCTCATGGATACAGACATAGTGGGACTAATTATAGTGTGAATAAGGGATTTTTAGTTCTAATTACAACTTATAACCATTAACAGTGATATAGCAAAATTAAGCAAGAGTGTGTTATTTGGAATTCCTCCTCTGCTTTTTAGGTTTTTTTGGCATGAGATTCTTTTAGGTCTTTTAGTTTGTAAATTTATGTTTTCTTTATTTGATCTTATCTTCTGCTATTATTTTATTACAATACAGTACATATATAGGCTTCACAAGTGCTGAGGTTCTATTAGTCTTTTTCATGACGAACTTTTGGTGTCCTACTCCTTCAATTTCTGACCTCTGAATGAGATCATATATTATAGGTAACTCCTAATCTTTATGGGAATCTGGTCTCAAATACAGCTGCTGGTATTGCCGGAGGCACTGGTGTCATGCCTGGAGGTATGCATTTATAATCAGCCAACTTAAAAAAACTCTCTTTCAAAATCAGAAGGGTGTGTAGTCTTATCGTTTTCCTTCAAATGTTGTACGAAGATGTGATGGAACTTATTCATATATTCTCTCGAATAATCGATACAACGTTGATGATTTCCAGGCAATGTGGGGGCTGATCATGCCATTTTTGAGCAAGGTGCTTCAGCTGGAAATGTAGGAAATGAGAATTTACTGGAGCAAAAGAAGGCAAATCCTGTGGCTTTGCTTCTTTCATCAGCTATGATGCTGAGACACTTGCAATTTCCTTCATTTGCTGATCGACTAGAGACTGCAGTGAAGCGTGTAATATCAGAAGGTAAATATCGGACAAAAGATCTTGGTGGAGACAGCACCACCCAAGAAGTTGTGGATGCTGTAATCTCAAATATGGACTGAGTTCTGGAAATAAAATTTAGATTTCTGGACTAGTATGAAACTCTCCCTCCTGCTAGTAAAATTTTCATTATTGTAACGATTTTGATTCTTTTAAATAATTGATTTTTGTGCTACACATCAATCGAAATAAATAATGATTGTGACTATTTTGACTAGTAAACACTAAAATAAGAATACGAAGCTAACTGAAGTTTGCCTGATAGATGTTAATGTCATTGGATGTTCAAAATTATGGAATTTAGTCTGTATCATTTTCATTGTGTGAAAATCAGCTTGTGCATTTTTGCAGTGTTTGTGCCAATTCATGTTCTTACAGATTTTATACACGTTTTTTGTGTCTGAATTTACTATTTCCCGTGAAGAGTGAGACTTTAGTTGAAAGCATATTATGACCAGCTAGTAGTATAACATGTAGAAAAAGGAAAACTCGCAGGTGCAGTTCTTGTGGGGGAGTGTGTGACACCTCATACCTCGAAATTAGTCATTATTTTAGAATGGGTAATTAGCACGTAACATCCTCATTTCTTTGTTATCGAGGAAAACGTCTCCACCTTTCATTTTTTTTTTTTCACATTTTTACCTTTCATTGTGCAAAATGTCATTTTCCTCAATTTTCTCAGTTAAAAATTATGAAACAATTAAATATCCTTCTATTTAAATAAAACAAATAGAAAAAGAAAAAATTAATTGCAATCATATTTCCAAATTTTGTGTAAAAAGCTTTAATGAGTTCTAAATAAATTATTAAAAGGGTAATTAATACATAATGTTTTTCTCTTTTACTTTGATTGTGAAAAATGTTCATACATTTCATTTTTTTTTTGACATTTTCACCATTAATTGTACCTTTAATTCTGCAAACTATTATTTCCATATATTTTCATCCAATTCTCAATAAAGAACTGTGAAATAATGAATATACTATCATATTTAAATAAAAAATATATTTTTTTAATTCTTAATTCTTTAATAATTTATTTGGGATTCGTTTACATTTTATTATTTTTAGATAAATTTAATTGGGACTAGTTTGCACTTTTTCTAAAAAATTAAAAATTTTAAATAATTTATTGGGGATTCGTTTGCATTTTTAAAAAAATTTGGGACTATGATTGTAATTACTTCTTTAGCTTTTTTCATTCAGGTTGTCTTTGACATCCATTTTAAAGAAAGAATAAATTCTGAAATAGTGATTGATGGAAGACTGTATGGTTAAAAAGTAAGGAGAATTTTTGGGTTTATGTATAATATTATTTTATTGTTAAAATGTATGGTTAAAATGAAGAAAGAGAAAAAAATGAGAAGAAAATGATTGTCAAACAGGGGCTTAAATAGGATGGTATATTCATCATTTAACAGATTTTTATTGAGAAATTGATGAAAATGAATAGAAATGATGGTTTGCGCTATCAAATGTGTAATTAATGGTGAAAATGAAAAAAAAAATTTGTGCTAATAATTTATTTGAGATTCATTTGCGCTTTTCATAAAAAATTTGGGACTGTGTTTGAAATTATTTTTTCCTTTTGTTTTATTTAAAGGGCATTGTATATTCATCATTTCACAATTTTTAATTGAGAAAATGAATAAAAAATGACATTTTGTGCATGTGGAAATAAAGGGTGACAAGACAATTGCCTTATTAGAATTTAGGACATTATCACGTGTACAAGATAACTTAGGGACCTAATTGATTATTGGCTAATATTTTAGGGATTAAAATGCAAATATTTGAATCCCAGTGTGATAGAATCTAGATTTTGTGATAAAGTCAAATAAATAAATTTTGTTGGATATTATGATTAATTCTTTAGTATTCAACATTATCACAAATTTTGTTGGATATTATGATTATTTTAAGTATTAAACATTATCACAAATTCTATTGGATATTATGATTATTTTTAAGATTCAACATTATAACAAATTCTGTTGGATATTAAGATTATCTTTAAGTATTCAACTTTACTGCAAATTCTGTTAGATATTATTATCTTTAAGTATTTAAATTTATTTGAATAAATTATGAGATTTATCCCATGGAACATCAAAATACTATAAATATGTGCATGATTTTCAAGAAATTTAGACCTTTTTTTCTTTCTATCACAACTCGTCTTTCACACATACACATATTTCATATTACAAAAATTTTTAGTACTCGCACTGTTCAATAAACTTTGGAGTGAAAATCAAACAAGCCAATTTCTTCGATTACCTTTATTTTTCCCCACACAAAAATAAGTATATACGTGCTGTTTTGTTGTACTTTTGAAAAATATGTTTATGAGTCCTTATCGAAGTTCTACGATTCCAAAAGTTATAGAAATTTATGAACAAGTATATGCTTATTGAGATTTTCTTACCCTTAACTTTTTCCTCATTAGGTAAATAAGCATTTGGAAGATTGTAGTTTGGACTTGGCAGTGGCGGTGGAAATAAATTTGAAGTTTCTTTAAGTTTTTTTTATAAGTTGACTTTCTTAATATGAAATGAATTTTAAATAAGTTTTTTTAAGTATTATCTTTTTATGGCTCTCGAATTTTAGGATTCGGGTGTTACAAAGTGGTATCAGAGCAGGTCTACTTTTTTGTAGAATGTAAGATAAAATTACTATTCACGTTGGTGAACAGTGATGGTACAATGGCAGTCACTGTTTACAATATTTTTTTTAAAAAAATGAAAAAAAAATGTATAAAATAAATTTTTAAGTTATAATTATTATTTTAGACAAATAAGTTATTATTTTAGTCATGTATTAGAATAACTAATAACAAGATAAAGATTCATTGGTATGAGTCTATTGCATTGAGAGAGTAGTTCTCTTAGCTTGTTTTTTGTTTCTTTTGGTTGGTTGCCCGGGATGTCCCGGTGCTAGTTGTATTTGCACTACTCTAGTGATTACCCGGGGCTGCCCGGTTGTATTTGCTTCCGTCTTATATTTGTGATTGCCCGGGTATGCCTGGTGTATCTGTTTTCAGGTTTAGTTGTTTTGCTCGAGTATGCCCGTAATATCTGTACATGATTTTGATGGTCTTGATCTATATATTCATATTTACCCGATCAAAAAAAAAAAAATGATAAAGATTCATTGGTGTCAAATTTATTTAAAAGTTAACCACGGGCAATGACAATTGTCCAAACTTCAGTCTCCCAATCAGGTAGAAAAATATGTGTAACTTATTTAGTTATTTACATTAAATATATCTTGCGAATTGTTCAGAATTTATGTGAAAATCATGAAGAATTAAGTATATGTTATTTGACATGTTAACCAATCAATTATGGGATATAGAAATTATGAATTTTCATGATCATAGCAACGTAGCAAAGAATGAATAAAATTTATGATTCTATGGAAATATGTTAATCACGAAAAGTTTATTATTGGTATTGCAAGTTATGATAATGATAATTCTTATGATATTATGTGATTTTAGACTAATGATTTTGTTAAAGAATCTATCAACCCATATAAACACTTGACCTTAGAATATCTCTCGATCAAATATTAGTCAAATTAGAATTTAAAAAACTATATTTAATTACTTCCATGCATGTTCATTGTTCAAGTTTTATTGGTTTGGAAGTTCGCAAAATTTTCGGGCTTTTGAAAAAGACATAAATTTTCTAAGGCGAGTTTGGGATTTAAGCGGTTTGCTTGTGATCCACCTCCTTACTTGGAAGCCATTCAATTGAGTGTTATTCAATCAATAAAACGAAAATAATATTACAACCCATCTTCATAAACCTTATTTTCATAAACTTTTAAGAACATTCCACTTTAGAAATCATATTTCAAGAAATTCTTACTTTACGTAAATTCTATTATTAGAAGACCTGATTTTGAAAATTTTCCATTTTTAGAAACTTCCGTTTTTGGAAAATTTCAAACTTGTAAATTGGGTAAGTTTATTCCCATTGAAATCCTAAATACGAATAGTGATAGTAATTAAGTCTTTTATGCCTTTCGTAGATAGCTAGAAGTCTAGCCCATACAATAAGAAAAGGGATTAGGAAATAGAATTGATCAAGGTTCTTACACCTTCTTAGGTTAAATAACCCAAACCACAACCTCGTAAAGCATTTTGATGCTATTGAGGCCATTTACCGAAAGGCTCGATTGAATGGACACGAGTTTAGCAGAGATGAGCCATTTTTCCTCTCTTTAGAACCCTTATAGGATACTAGAGAAATTTTGCGGAATAATTTGATGAAATGTATGACCGCCAAATATTTGTCGTACACCTTATTAAGGGCCTTCAAGAAAGATATTGCGAGGATTATAGAGTTATTGAGAGGTCTGAGGGAAACAAACCAGATCGTTGTTGACGCCAGCCTTGTACCGTGCTCGATAGGAACAGTCATAAGGAAATTTCGAAGGTAGATAGTGAGGGCAACATAATAGATTATGTTCCCGGAGACCCTAGGGAGGAAGAAGATCTTTCGCAAGACCCGAAACCAGACCATGATGAGAGCACTCGGAAAAACTACTAGATTATGGTCTTATGTTTAGATTATTGCTCTAGTAAATGATTTCCTATGTTTGCATGGGCATTTGGTATACCTTGCGATCCTTTTACCTATTAGATTTTCCTTTTGCTTAGACGTTGGGTATGCTCTACGTACTTTTATGAAATTATGAAGGGCTTGTTCTTTTTGTTGTTTTCAGACCATTTTCTGTTTTCAATTTTCAAAAACACTGAAAACATGTTTACTTATCTATTTTCATAAACGAATTTCCAAAAACGAGTTTAAAATTTAAAAAGAAAACGGAAAGCGCCAAAAAAGTCATTTTTGGTTGTTTTCAGTTAAAAACCGAGCCAAAATTTCATTTTTTTCTTATTTATGAAAACAAATTTTCAAAATGACAAAAAGAACGCGTTTTCAAAAATCTCAAAATAGACACTCAAAACACAAAAATCAAAATGAATTCAAAACTAAAAACTGAAACACGAAAAAAAATAGCCCCGAAGATTCTATGAATAAAATACACGATTTTCTCCTTTCAGTCTTTACTTATTGTAATATTATTTGTTAATGTTATGGCACCTTGATATAGGAGAGTAAACAACGACGAACAATCCCAACTGCACCAGTAATAATGGCATTGACCTACAATTTGCTCAACAATTTCTCACTATGATGCGCACATTCGTCCAAGCGACGACGCCGTCGCAACTAGGGCTATAAACGGATCGAATATGAATTGGATTTGCCAGTATCTAATCCGATCCGATAAGAATAATTGTCCAATCCAATTTAATAATTTAACGAATATTTGTTTTTAAATCCATATTCAATTTGCTAGGTTATCAGATATCCAATTTGAAATTAAAGAAATTAGGAAAATAAAATTAATATAGAAATTAACTTTTATTATTATTATTATTATTATTATTATTATTATTATTATTCCCATTTTTTCCAATTCTTGAATGATTTTAATAATTATAATTTTTTTCAACTTTTTAATTTTTAGTTAATTGGATTGAAAGGAACAAAACAATTGTTTACTCATTTATTGACTCATTTATTTACAGATGATGTTTTCAAGTATTTTGTTATAAACTTTTGATGTTGAATAAGAATTCATTTGGTTTGACTGTAGTACTTTGATTTGACTATAGTGTATTGTGCAATTGGTTTGACTGTAGTTTATTATATTATTATATAAATAGTTATTTATAATTTATTAAATTAATCATTTTCTTTTATCTTTTACTAATTAATAAAAATTTAAAACTCTCCAAATATTTCAATTAACACTATTATATTATATCTTGTTTATCGAAGATATTTATTTTCTTAAATTAAACTTGCATTCGATACTATCATTTGGATGTATTATTAAATAATTTTTAGATTGATTAAAAATTTAAAATAATATTAAAATAAGAAAATACATTTATATTTTTTACACTAGGTTTCGTGTAGACTCTCCTAGCCTAAAACTTCCAAACCTTGCAACACATTACGACTTTTAGAACACTGTGTATGCGTGTATTGACTTTCTTATTATTATTTTTTTTTATGTTTTGAATTTGATGAATTTTTTATTCTAATTTTTTTTTATTTTAGTGACAAATAACATGCCATAAAAATATTTTACCGACTCAACTATTTATAACAAATCGGATCAGATTAACCTATATCTATATTTGATCCATTTAGTTAACGGATTATCAGATTGGATCTTGATCGGTTTATTGGACTGAAACTCTAAATCCATCTCCCATTAATTTCATCAAATTCGAATTGGGTTGGATCAAAATTGAATCCGTTGACAGCCCTAGTTGCAACAAACACCACAACATCGCAACCACCTTAATCGCAAGCACCACCGGTGGTAGAGGCACCAGGAATACTGCTGCTTTGTGATGGAACTTTTCGGGAAACAACAACCCCTACCTTTGTCGTTGGTAAAAATCCATTGGAAGCAGATGATTGGCTGATCGGAATAGAAAGAATTTTTGACCTCATTGACTGCCCAGACACTAGGAATGTTATTTCTGCACCATTTATGCTTAAGAAAGAGCTATGCATTAGTGGGACTCAACCTCAAGGTTGAGGGCCCGCTGACACATCGGACAGGGAATGAATTCAATGAACAATTCCTGAGAAAGTGGTACACTACGAGTATCCGCAATCAGAAGGAGAAAGAGTTTCTCAATTTAGTTCAAGACTTGATGTCTTTAACTGAGTACGAGCGAAAATTTGAGGAATTATCCCATTATTCCTCTAACCAGGTAAACACTGAGGAGAAAAATGCGAGATGTTTTGAGAAGGGGTTGAAAGATGATCTAAAACAGGCATTGGTAGTACTTCAACTAGGAACCTACCATGAAGTGTTAACAAGGGCACAATTAGTAGAATTCAAGAATTGCACTAGTAGGAGAACAAGCATAATGTACAGCCAAAAACATGCAAGTGAGAGGATTACAATGAAAAAGAGAAGCAGAACTTCGTAAGGCAGTATAAAGGAGGCCTAAGTACAAACAATTATCAGTTGTATCCAGTTTACGGCATGTGCTAAAAAGCATCATCCTGGAGTGTGTCTCATGGGTACCGATGTATGCTTCAACTATGGTGAAACAGGCCATATAGCAAAAATATGCCCTAATGGGTAGAAGCAGAAGCAGTACTAGCAACAACAAAAGCCTGTGAATTCCCCTAGCGGCCAAGCTAGGGTATAGGCAGTCACAGAGCAAGAAGGGAAGCAAGACCGCAACGTCTTAGCGGGTAATGATTATACCCAAAGAATCATGCTATATTTGTAGCACGGCTTTGGGTTGTCAATTCCACAGGGAGATGGAAAATTGCTCAAATGATCAAAATGTGAATGTTCTCTTGGAACGTGTAATAAAATTTATTACTTTAGTGAAGTTTAAATCAATGTTTAAAATAATGAAATTATAATCAATATTTGGAATAGTGAAGCGCCGGAATTCCATCAATTAGATTAGGTCATTCAACATCAATTATTCATT
>CAIGRP010030288.1:0-52820 GCA_903798385.1 Fraxinus cuspidata
TATAACCTTCCGCTACGTCAGAATGCATGGTGAAAAAAGATTACTCTCCCCTACTTAAAAAAGTGCTGGAAATCAGGGATAGAATCATAGGACCTGAACGATGCATTCAGGCTGGAATAGAGAGGTTGTCCAAGTGGATAATGTCGGACAGATTCAGCATTAAGGCAGCTTATGAATTTTTCAGGCCTAAGGGTACCAAGGCAGTTTGGGCACCCACTGTTTGGAACGCCTCCATCAACCCGAAGCATGCTTTCATTCTTTGGCTAAGAGTTTAGTCTAGATTACTAAATAAAGAAAAGCTACGACACATGGAATTGGACCAGAATTACATACTTTGCGGACAGACTAAAGAAACTGCACAACACCTATTTTTTTCTTGTCCGTTCAGCAACTCAGTATGCGGGCAGATTCGAGGTTGGCTGGCCATCACATGTAATATGTCTACTCTGTCAAGCTCATTGAAATAGATCAAAAAGGAAGCCCGGAGAACGACTTGGCAAAGTAAAGTCAAGAAAATTGCTACTACCGTTTATCACATATGGATGGCGCGAAATAGGAGGATTTTCGAAAATCTAAGACAACAAGTTGATTGCATTGTAAGACAAATTAAAACATGCATATACAAAGTTATGTTTTCTTTTTATCCGCATGTTTTAATTCATTTTGAGTATTTAGCATCGTGTCCTTATATTCAGTCGTAATTCTCTCATTTAGTTTGTCAAGATATGCCCAGCGTACTTGTATCCGTCATTTGAACTTTGTTTGCCCGGGTATGCCCGGTGTACTTGTATATGAGATTTGATCGATAGAATTTTACATTTACCGATCAAAAATAAATAAATAAATAAACGTGTTCCTAGTCCGTGGCTCTCTCTGTATGTAAATTCAAAAGAAAGGGCCAAAAGAATTACCCAAAAATAGGCAAAAAAGGAAACAGAGAGAGAATAGAAAGATGAGATAAAATGGATTGAGATATAGGGAAGTAAATTTGAGGGCAGAATGTGTCATTGAATGGCCATTTTGTCAACCCTCTTCTTCTGACTTTTTGCATGCATTGATTGATATTACCACGTTTTGATCCAACCACAGATGATGTTTATTACAACATTTGATTACGACGTTGTTTTTAATTCTCTTAACGATTCTTGTTAATATTTTTTGTTCAATAGTTTTCAGAAAGGCTATTACTTTGATTTCTCCTCCTTTTTCCTCTCAAGCATTTGCTTCCCTTGAGAATCTTGATTCTTCTTCCTTAATTCAGATTGGGACAAGAATTTGGGACAGCAATATGGGACAATGTTGTTCATGTCATATTCAAAGTTATTATGTCGAGAATCGTGAAGAGGAAAGAGAGGTTAAACACGAAGAAGATATCATATTTAGAGGCCATGCTGGGGCACATGTTAGGCTGCAAGGATCATCTAAATTTGTATCAATGTATACTCAGCAAGGGAAAAAGGGGACTAACCAAGATGCCATGACTGTTTGGGAGGTATATTCATCTCTTTTTCGCCTCGTTTCCTGTAGATCATTTCTTAATTCTATAAAAAAATTCAATTAATTTGTGGGATAATTTTTCTCGATTTCGTATTCCTGTCCTTTATATCGCAGCATTGATCTGCATGCGTACGTGTTCTCTATGAATGATACTGCTCATCTGTTTCGTCATACATTGTTTTCTTTCTATCCTTTGACACCAAAATATCAGATAAATTCAGCTATTGATGCATTTTGTCATTTATTAATAGTATTAATGTTGTTTTGTTCTATGGCCTTTCAACTGAAGTGTTCGTTGCCAATTATTCATTGTATTCCTCTTAAATAGACATTTTTAGCATATGATTGTGGTTTTAAAACTTTCTTCTGCTATGACTGCCTGTTTCAGAACTTTTCGGGTGCGAAAGACACGTTCTTTTGTGCTGTGTTCGATGGACATGGTCCGTCTGGCCACAAGGTGGCACGATACATTCGCGATGTTTTGCCGGCAAAAATTTCAATGTTAAATAACAAGTCAATTGCAAATGCTGAAGGGAAAACTGGCAATGATCATCCATTTTTGTCGTCATGGAAAGATAAAATAATAAAATCTTTCGAGGAAATGGATGAAGAACTTGAGGGTGATGCATCTATTGAAAGCTACTGCAGTGGTACAACCTCAGTGTCTATACTTAGAAAGGTACAATTAGTAGTTAAATAAGCATTGATAATCCCATAATTTTCTTTACACAAGTAATTCTATTTTTCCTCATTTCATTGCTAATGTTTCAGGGTGAACACCTTATAATTTCGAACTTGGGGGATTCTCGTGCTGTTCTATGCACTCGGGATGACAAAGATCAACTTATTTCTGAACAACTCACTGTTGATCTGAAGCCAAATCTTCCAAGTTTTTCCTTCTCTAATCATTGTAACAATCAAGAATTTTCATTTTACTATTGATTTCTTTAGTCTAATTTTCTGCCATGTAAAACCAGGAGAAATGGAACGAATTAAAAGTTGTCGGGGCAGAGTTTTGGCAATGGATAAAGAACCAAACGTGTACAGAATATGGATGCCCGATGAAGATTGCCCTGGTCTTGCCATGGCAAGAGCTTTCGGAGATTTTTGCTTAAAAGATTTCGGCCTTATTTCAACCCCTGAAGTAACGTACAAAAAGCTGACACAGAGAGATGAATTTGTCGTCTTAGCAACTGATGGGGTAAGAACTCATAGAAACCCACTATTCAGCAATGAAAATGTAATGGCATGATGTGAGAAATATTTATTTGTTGTTCAGTGCATTCAAACTAATGGAACATATGTTTTCTTTTCAGGTATGGGATGTGTTATCGAACAATGAAGTAGTACGTATCGTGGCTTCAGTCAAGAAACGATCCCTAGCAGCTAAACTGTTGGTGGATCAAGCTGTTCGAGTCTGGAGATACAAGTATCCGTGTGCCAAGATTGATGATTGTGCTGTCGTATGCTTGTTCTTCAAACACCCGAGACCTTTGTTAACTAAATCCATATCAGAAGTGACTGAAATCAGCTTGAATCATACAGAACTCGGAGCAAATGCGAGAACTGATGACGGGCTCGATACAGTTTTGAACTGTAAAGTTGAAGAAAGCCCGGAAAATGCTCCGAATGGTGGTGTTCAGTTGGATTCTGCAACACACCGGCCTCGAAAAAGAAGAACAGTAAAGAAAGTTGATCACGTTGGAGACTGATAGGGGTTCAAGTAAACTGTTTAAAGCCTGTAAGCATTTGAAAAAACACGATGAAAATAGTTTTAGTCTTAGTGATGACTGGTGAGAATAAGAAACTGTTCTTGAAAAAAATGTTTCATACAAAATTTACATCTTGATGATGAATGTAAAAAGGGCAAAAAAATCCTTCAAAATAGAAAGAAACATATGTTGGATATCATGGAATATGCACAATCCATGGAGTGCAGCAATTTTATGTCTCTGAAAAATTAAAATTTTCATTTTTCTATTTGAATGTTTGAATTCTTGATATGCTTAATTAGGCACTAATCAACGTGATTAAGAAAGAAAAAAAAATTATAATCCCGTGAGTCGTCTGTACAGTATTGTCTAGTACTGTGATCAACCATGTCGGTCTTCTATTGTGCCCGGGACAAACTGGGGTTTGGTTGTGCCTGATAGTCCATATAAACGATGTTTTCATAGTTTGGCATAATTCTCATTGTTGATAGCAGATTCTGCTAAGCTTTCTTCATTGGCTATGAAGTTTTAGATTCTCAATGATCAGATCCACAGCCCATTATGAGTGCATAATCATAACAGCGGCCCAATAAATCCATAGCCCATTTCCATGTTTAAGTAGCCCAATTAGAAAAGTGTGTAATCTGTATAAAGTGTATAAAGAGGCCATCTTTATTGAGAGATTCTTGAAAAATCTGAAAAAAGAGCAGAAATTTCATTGATTGGAACAACCAAACAGATGGTACCAATTTTTCTGAGCGTTTAAGAAAAGATACAAAAAGAGGTAGCTTTGGACAGAAGAAGCAGTGCAGTGCAGTGCAGTGCAGTACGGTACCACAAAAGTAGAACCTTTAGTTTCCAAATGAAAGCCTTGTGCCCGAGATATGATGGACATCATCAACATCATAAGGCAAGTGATAAAACATAATAATGCTAATTGAAAAGCATTGTTTCTTGAATAAAGCACCAGGAGGAGGGAACATGGATGGAAGAAACTTCTCATCCAAAATTAACAAAATTAACCAGACAGACCTCACTGTTTTCTTTTGAAAAAATTCAATAACAAGCACAGATTCTGTTCAGTCAATTCTCCTCTCCATTACGCTTTCCTCTTTTCACGTTTTCCCAAAAAAGCATGCAGCAGCTGATTTGATTTGATCCTTTTTCCACCCTATCCTCAGACACATTTGCCTCCTAAGTCTTCTTCTCCTGACCCACCCACATGTAGTGCCATTTCTTCACACCAAATCTCTAATCATTCGTACGCATGCAAAGCAATCTAATCTTTTGTTATTTGATAATTTGAAGAGCCCGGCTCCACTGTGGAGGTCACAACCCGATTTATATTATTCCTATGCACGTTTTAGTAAAAAGATCGTTAACTTTTGTTTCTTCTGCACTAGGCATTGTAGTACCAACATATACACATGATAACAATAGAGTACAGTACTATTAGGAGTAGATTATGCAGTATCCAAACATTGATTAAACTCCCCACAAAAGAGAGCAGGTAAAAAAGAAAAAACACAAACAGAATCCCAAAAAGAACAAAGAAACAGAGTTCGTTCTTGATTCTACACTATTGATGTGGATTTTCGGACGAGATATCGATAAGCAGCAACTTTTCTTTTGCGAGAGGCAGTGTTATCGACGGAAAGAACCATTTTTCCGGCATCTCTAGCAGTAAATGAGTTGTGAATTGCCTCTTCATTGGCTGCAATCCTTCTTTGTTTCTCCACAGCAATGGTGTAGCTGCCTTCGGCATTGGGAACAAATTCAGCACAGTATTCCAATTCCCAGCCACCCACTACTATGTCCCATGATATTGTTGCACCAGCCTGCATCGTTATCCATAAAAAACAATTTGGTTTACTTTAAACAATCATCTTATGTAGTCTATGAAACCTAAAACTCGTCTAAAGTCTAAAATCTTAAAACTATTCGAAATATGAAGAATCTATCTATTTGATATCTTCAAGAGAATCTAGGATAATTTGTACTAGATTATTACCTCAATACCCTCAATTTGGATGTTGACTTTCTCTCCTCCTTTGACAGTGAACTCGGATGCTGGTTTTGGTGGACTATTAAGGACATCACTGGGTCGACTCAGTCCACCATATTGAACAGGGACATCCTCTGGCCTAATAAACCTGATCAAAAGATATAATTCAATTCAATACAATCAACAGAGAGTCGTAAACTCAAACAAGAAAATCCCACATAAAACCTGTAATGCTTGGTTTTATTCTTGCCCCTGGTTGTCCAGTCTACTCGAAAAACATAAAATGCTCCTCTTGTGACAATGGTATGCAACAATACAAAAATTGGCACATTTTTTTGTTCAATGTATGGAAAATACAGATGCATACAAAAAAGAAACAGCATTAAAGATGACATAAGATAATTTAGAACACGTCATTATCTGCACACAGGAAAGAAAAGGAAAAGGAAAATTAAATTAATGCTTTAATTATTTAAACAAGATAAATGCAGAATAGTTTAAAATACTCACTTGTAAAGTGTCTCAGCAACATTTCCTTCCTTGGATACCACAAATTTGCTCTTTGTTCTTTGAGTGAGAAATGGACTAAACATTGAGTACAGCAGACTAAAGTACCACGGCACATTGATAAAGATCTACACAAACAAAATCCACAAAATCAAACCATGGCATTCCAGAACATAAAAATCCACAAAATTCTATAAAGTATAGTATAAAATCCTAAATTTGTTACCTTGCGGGCTACCATTTCAGGGTAATTATCTTGAAAGAGAGATAAAATGTGATTAGAGGCAACTCTGAGCTCTCTTTTGGGCATGTCTTTGAGATCAGTGACCTGAATAATGGAGTTAATCCCACCAGGTTTAAAATGCAGTAATTTAATACCTCTTTCAAGAACTTGAACTCTCCATCTCAAGAATTTTTTAAGCTTTTCGTCATCCCCAAAAATCCTCTCATACATTTCTTTGTCTTTGAAAACTCCATAAGCATTGTAGCAAACTGGATGTCCCTCTCTGTCATAAGCGTGCATATAAGCCACAACACCTTCAAGCTCCTTAAACCCCAAATCTTTTTCCACAATGCCATCAGCCTCGAAATCTTTTCTCCAAGAAAGACACTTTTGCAACATATTAAGCGAATCTTGAACTCTAAAATCCCTTGCACGAAGGAATTTCAAGAGAATAACATCGGCCCTTTCGTCACCTCCCAAGAGTGGAATGCCCCACATAGAATCAGGCCCATTTGAGGCAGCCATGAGTTTATCCTTAAGCTCCTGGAGAGCCTTCTTTTCAGATGCTTTGAGGTGGGAAATGAAGTATGTATCTTCTTTAAAAGAAGGGGTTCTCAATGTGGCTGCTTCCATTAAAGAAGTAACAAATTTTTTCTTCAAAGGTGATGGCTTTGGGGAAAACTCTGGAGTCTGATCTTGAAGATTAAGACTTTGTTGCACAGAAATAGGCGATGTGGCTTCCATTTCTTGAGATTACAATGAAAGCCCAAATGAAAATCTTAGTTTAAAAATGCAGTTTGGTAGTGTGAACAAGAACTGGAAAAGCGATCCAGGAAAAAGCAGAGAGGAAAAGGATGAAAATGGTTGGATGTATAAATTATTGGTGTCGAGGTGACATGATTGAGCAGGGCAGAGCGGGTGCAGTTTGAAGATTTTGAACGTGAAATGTGAACTTTGAAAAGCAACTTTAAACAGCTTCATTCCTGAACCCTGTTCTGTAGCTTGTGTTGGGAATCCCAGCCGCTGCACACCTCACCCCCACTCCTTTTTGTTTTATTTTCTTTTACCTGGTTTTTCTAGAGAACTGTGTATTTTTCTTTTGTTTCATCGTTTGGGTTTGCTACTTTTCTTGAATTTTTTTATTTTTTTTTTTCGCATGAAAAAGCAAAACTAAGTTTAAATCAAAGATGAGTTGGATTGAAGTAAACGTATTTGGGAAATTTTCTCTCTCTTTCTTTTTTTTTTTTTTTCTTTCTCGTCTTTAAGAAATGTCAAGTCGGTCCAGCATAAAATTGATGTGAATTTTTCCTTCTTGCTCCTGCAATTATCCTCTTTTACCTTTACTTTATATCTTCAATTCGCTAGTCTATTATTTTACGAGCTATTATAACCCAATTTCGATTAGAGGAGAATACCCTATATCACTTTATACTAGAGTTGGAGATCCTCGTATCCGAGTCAATGTTAGAACATTCTCTTATAATGAATAATAATGTAGGAGTATATTTGAAACGAGAGTGGCCCATTGGGATTCGGGTGGATTATTGAGCTCCATTATGAGTAATATGAGATGAATTGCACTAGTTGTACGATTTATAATTTTTAGGTAAAATGATGCTAATACCCGACGTAGATGAATTGATATTAACACACTAGTAAATAATTTAATCAATATTACGGTTTTGATCTCTCTTTCTTTATGACAAATGCTATCATTTTTATTACTTAAAATCAACGTGCTAAAAAATGTAAAGTGTGACTAGGCGTAGAGGTGAATCTTCAAGTTTTACGAGGTTTAGCCAGCCTAGGCAAGGCGTAGCCGTAAATTATTTTTTTTCTTGTTTTTGATATATTTTAATTTTTCATCATTTTAAAAATCAATTAATAATTAAAATAGTACATATACAAAATTTAAATCATAAAATACTATATTTACTTAATAATTCATCAAATAGTCAATTATACAATTTTTCAAGTTTTCGAAATACAAAATTAGAATATTTTTCATAGTTTCAATTTTTAACTGGACAAATCCTAATAAATTTATAAAAAGTTCATACTTGCTTTTGATGTTTGCAACAAAATGATGAGTTTCAATATCATAATTACATAACGTAGATAATATTATAACTTAAATCTTATTTAACTATTGAGAAAAATTCATTTTTAACTTTTGTATAGATAAAATCTTTTAAAAGTTTAAAATTAGAGTCAAATGAAAAGATTTTTTTTTTTAAATAGAAAATATTAATAAGCTAAAGTTAAATAAAAGACTTCCAAAAAAATGAGAAAAATTAATAATAATAAAATGTGTTTAGGCAAGACGAAAGAAATGAAGGAAAAAATTCAACCATTTAGGAATTTAAAAAAAAGAAGTTCAAGACACTGAGTAAGGCGTTTTACGAACAGGCGATGCCTAAACGCCACATAAGCAAGCCTTTTAAAACATTGCTTAAAACTTAAAAAAGCGTTACCATAAATTTCAACTTTAGTTTTGTTATTATCTTAATTCTAGAATATATGGCTACATCTTGAATTGTCTGTATCCATTGAGCTTCGCTCAAATTATTGGTTTATTTGGTGCATGCTTGAGCTTAAATTTTAATTGAAGTCAATTAAAAAAAAATTACCCACAAAATTGTAGGACTTATCATTTATTATTTACAAATCTCAAAATTTATAAACATTTAAAAACATGCTTAAATTCCCTTCAAACCCCCGATATTTTGTAATTCTTCTGTATCTTCTTTATATTCCTGAACATATCAAACAAAAAAATTTAATAGGCTCGGACATCGGCTCCACTGAAGACGAGTGGCGGCTCGAGCCAACTGCAGAGGGTCGGTGGGCCCGTGACAAGGATGTGGTGGTAATAATTGGGATCAGTGATGATGATGCTTAATGGGCTATTGGCTTCATATCGGACTTTAGCCCATAGGATACGGAGATATTGTGTTGTATGGTTGGGCCCACTTTACCTTTTTTTTATGTCTAGAATGCAAGTGGGCCCATTTCGTCTGCAACTTGCTTCCTAGAGTTTGAATTCTTCGGCCAGTGCCACTTTTCTAGGAGGGAATTCTTTTCAAAAAGGAAATTCTGAATCTTGTCTCTATTCACTATTCATTGATATGTAGATGCAGTTGTGCACTTGTATCTAAGCCCATCTTTGAGGCCATTTTAAAAAAAAAAAAAAATTTCTAACCACACATTTTTCTACAAAATAAAATTAAATATAAATTCAAAAAATTTCCTTATGTTTAATCACATATTCTTTAATGAAATATTTATTCCAAAATACATATACATTAAAATAGAGCCCAAACAACGACATAGTATGTATAAGTAAGATCCGAGTAATTTACGTAAAATCCCTGTAATCTTTGTCTTTATTATGAAATACTCTCATATCCTTTTATTTTGGAAATACCCCTAGATGATCTTTTCTATGCAAAAGATCACCAACCATCCAATTTCGTTTGTTTAAACGTTAAGAACAATAAAAATAACTAATAATATACGGGTAATTAGCACAATCCTCCCCTAACGTCACCTGTTTGGCGCAATACCCTATAAACTTTCATTTTGGTGCAAAATCCCTCTAACCTTTCATTTTTGACTCAAAATCCTTTTAAATCATCCAAACTTTTTCGAATACAATATTTTCGTCATTTTCCTCAATAAAGCCTTTAAAATAAGGAATTTACCCTTCTTTTTAAATAAACAAAAAAGGAAAAAATGAAACAATTGCAGTCAGAGTCCCAAATCTTTTTCAAAATATTGAGAAAGCTGATTTATTTTTTCCTTTTTATAATTTTTTTTTATACCCCTTTGCATATTTTGAAAAGATTTGGGATTGTAACTACAATTGTTTCTTTTGTTTTTCTTTTTGTTTGTTTAAGAGGAGGATAAATTTGTAATTTTACAAGACTTTATGGAGAAAAATGATGAAAATGTTGTATTTCACAATGTTTGGATGATTTAGGTGGATTTTGGACTGGCTACAATGTCCCGTGTCAAATATGTTACATTCATATATTCAAATAAAGGATAATTATAGCAAAAGTCCTAAACATTTGAAACATTAACAAACTTTCCCCAAATATTTCAAACGTTGCAGTAGTCACTCCTAACATTTCCAACGATTGCATGTGGCTTTTTGGATGGTTTCCATCCAAAATGTCGTTAGTTGATCACCAAAATAAATTTTGACTATTTTCTAACAAAATATGGGAGAGTAAAATCGTCTATACATTATTTACATTCTTAAAAAAATAAAAGAAAACAAAACTTCATATTCTTCAACCAATCCTCCTACCCGCACCCCTTCCCACATCAAAACCAAAAATCTCAGTCATCGCCCGTTGACAATCGTTGGCGTTATCCAAATTGGTGTCCACTGCAACGCATCAACATAGCTGCAATAATCACTATACATCGTTCAAAATATAAACATTAATGAATGGACATAACCATTGCAAAGCATCGATTCAAATAGTGCCCTTGAACTCTATTTACCACAACAATTTTAAGCACCTTTACTGCAAGAAATCGACAATGATGTTCGAGTCTTCTCGAAAAAATAGAGCAAGGCCAACAACAAATCTACTCCTCCTCTCTTTCAACCCGAAACAGGTGCAAACTTCAAAATCTAATTCTTTCTTGTGCATTTTCTGCTTTATAGGTAATGCGATTGCAAACGCAATTGCTGCTAATATTATCAACGCAATAAACCACTCAAACCATCATTTGGACCCCGATTTCTCTCCCATTTTTCTTCAATAATAAAGAATTTTTCTCGCAACTGTAGAAATAGGTGAGATAAGAGTATTAATTGCTGAATGTGAACATGCAAAACAAAATGGCCCGCACTAAAAAATGCGAGGTAAATTATAGGGTTTTGATTTTTTTCTTTTTTTTGGAAATTCTTTACACAAAAAATGAAGTCTAATTGTGATTAGAAGGCAATGTGGGAAAATTGGGAAAAATTGGGGGCTTGAAGGGAGAAAATAGTTGGTTTAATGGAGTTTGAAAGACCTGAAGAGTGTGGTTCTTACAAGGTGGTCTTCTTCACTCAAGTAAAGCAATGGTCTTCTTCAAAAATTTTTCGACTTCCACTTGTAATGCAAAATCACTTTATTCAGCAATTTTTTGGCAAATGAAGTGGAGGAGAAGAAAAGAAATGAAGATGGGGTGGGTGGCGTTTCTTATTTGTTATAAGAATGCATGCAATGTACAGACAATTTTACCATCCCCTATTTTGTTAGAAAGTTATCAAACTTATTTTGGTGGTCAACTGACGACATTTTGGATGGAAACCATTCAAAAATGCCTTACATGTAATTGTTGGAAATGTTAGAGGTGATGGCTGAAATGTTTGAAATGTTTAGGGAAAGTATGCTAAAGTTTTAAATTTTTGCTGCATTATCCCATCATAAAGCCTACAAATTATTTCGATAACAGTCGATATAAGAATGATCAAGGGCTTGACCAACGTATCTCATTAGAAGCACAAAGTACAAACTGATTGGTGGGATGGAAATTTCATCCCCTAATAATGAGACAGAGAAACAAATTTTTTTTTTTAAAAAGTACAAAAATGACAAAAAAAAAAACTAAATACATAGTTTTCCTAAACAAACTTTATTAATAACACCAAATGTGTAACTATACAGTTTGAAACTTTTGGCATTAGTGTAATGATTCACCCTTACTATATACCAACTTTTCTAACCCACTTGCAGGAAAAGTGGTGTGCATTGAGTTACTAAAACAAAACAGATGTTTCTCTCTTTCTGAATTTCTTGGGATTGATTACTTAACACTAAAAACAATTAGACTAGCTTTAGTACTTGGTTTGTCTATGTACTTCAATTATTTGTATGTTGTCTTATATAAGAATTATTCTCATGTAAATCAAAGTTTATATTCTGGTGCACAAAATGTTCAAGTGTTATTTCATCATTTGTCGATGGAGAAGTAGTATTAAATATTGGCGAGCGTTCTTGAATGTATTAAATATTGGCAAGAGTTCTTTTTTACCAATGTTTTTGATGAATATATTTGACAAATAATATTCGATTGTTAATAAAAATTAATCCAACGATTTTGGCTATGGATATTTGTCAAAACCATTGGTATGAAGAACGCTCCCCCTTCTCTCTCATGCTCAAAAAAATAACTTGGTTTTGATGTAAGTTTCTTTAAGCTCTGTTTGATCTTCAGTTTTTTTAAAAAATAAGTTTTGTAATAATGATTTTTTTTAGAATGTTTAATTGAAAAAGATTTTGAAAAAAAAAGTGACTTTTTAGAGAATATGACTCAAACATGGCGCTTAATTTCACTCATTCAAACCATCAAAAGGCATGTTCAATAATGTTACTCTAAATATAAATATCAAATGTGCATAATTAATAAGGAAAGATATATTACTGTATCAAATCTTGCCGTATCAAACACACACCAAAATATGGTGGCTTCTAATCTCACAATCAAAGGCAAGTAGCTAGACTATTATCGTCTAGTTTACTAATTTTTTTATTAAAAGCACATTTAATATGTTGAACTAAAAATAAATAAATAAAATTAAATCTTTAAAGTTCGTGAAATATTTATTTATCTCAAAGTGAAAACTCATTTACGGCAAAAAAAAAAAAAAAGGAAAGAAAAGGTGGCTTTTGGAACCTCAATCAAGGAATATTTGTTAATTAATTTTTTAATAATCGTTACATGAAGGATGAAAAAGACAGATATTTATTAAAGGGAAAGGTTCACGTAATTTATGAGTCCAAAGCACGGGAAGTCGTGATAATTTTTGTCACTTTTTGACTTGTGGATTAGTTCAAATTTAATTTCACTTTAATTATTACTCTCACGATAAAACAAACGATAGCTGTTTCTTGATATCTCAAGAATGAGATAACAACTAGAGAAATTTAAAAAAAAAAAGGAAAAAATGGGAGTGAGGCTAGTTCAAAATGATTATGTTTTACTTTTTAATATTTGATTTATAATCATTGTTTTTATATGAATTTTCAACTTCCTTTGTTTCTCAACGTTCAATCAAATTGCATCTAGGATTCCTTTTTAGAACACCTAATTCTTAAGCTACATGAAGACATAGAAGAAGGGGCTAGGGAGTGGACGTGAGGGGTATGCAAGGGAGGCGCTAAGGCGACTAGAGGTGGACACGGATGTGAGAAGATGAGAGGAATTGAGCTTGATGTAAAACTTTAATTGACGTAAAATTTTACTCTTTTAAGAGTCTTAACACTGATAACATGCAATTTCAATTTTTTTTAGTTTAACATGTATTATATTTCACGAGTATCTTATTTAGTTGCTAACAAGCTCAAATTAAATTGTTGAAGTTTTGATCTCTTTTAGTGGTATGACTTTCATACCAATAAAAGAATAATTAAGAGAAGAAAAAGTATGTTTTAAATTGTTAAAACGTAAGAATTAAAAAGCTCTCATGTATAAAAGTTATGTAATTAGTAGAAAATGTTATAAAAGGTAAAACTCGACTAAAATTAACTCTTAACATAATGCAGTTATAAATGAATTAAATCTTTTAAACGAGCCAATTTTATATCAAAAGTTCTCGCAGATTCCCCTTTCCTTTACTGGGTTGCAGTGAGCCTTTGCAATTTTGGAAGTGAGTAAATTTGTAATAGGCCATGGTTGGGCCTGGCCTCAAAATAAATTACAATGTCGATTTTGCTGAAACCCAAAATTTGTGTTTATTTCTTATTGGATAATTATATTCACACTACAATTTTTATTTTTTACATCACATTTTAATTACACTTAAGGTTCTTAATATTTGTTCATTATAGTACTTATATCCATAACGATTTTTCATGTCATTCTTATCCTTAAACTTTTTATTAGTTAACACATTTTGTATTTGATAACAATTTTATATTCAAAAGTCTGTTGAAATTGTGTAAAACTGCTTATTTTTCAATCATATTTAAAAAAATAATAATTAATAAATAAAAGTGCGAAAATATATTTTTCCTCATTTCAAAGCATGAGAACAAAATATTTTAATAGAAATCATCATCAAGAACGAGACGTACTAATTAATGGAATGTTGAAGATAAGAATTCGACAAAAAAAATATGCTAAAATGAGCAAAGATTTAAGAGTTTAACTTCAATTAAAATATAGTGTTCCTATTTTAAGTTAAATTCCAGTTTTAGCATTGTAGTATAATGTTGTTTTTATTATTTGGTTGAAAATGTATATTTCCAACTTATTGATGTAGGATATGATGGATAGTGATGGAAACGTGTTGGAGAATTCCCGATTAATTGGTAAATTGGAGCCTTCCCCATCCTGCCCCCTCATCCCAGCCATTTCTGACTAAATCATTCGGAATTAAGTTCGAAAATTCACCCCTTTAAATCTACTTTTGTTTTACACATGTTCGTTCATTCATTCATTCGTTCATTCATTGCGTGTAATGCACCACACGCAGTGTCCAATTCTTATCTGAGTTGCTTCTACTAAGTTAGAATGGCATGTAACGCTGATAGCACATTCGGACTATGGATTGAAAAATGTTGTTACATATATGCTCCCTCCAAAGAATTAATGAATACAAAAGGTGAAGTAAATTTTGCCCCGTCCCACTAGGATTATTGACAAATTACTAAAGCACAAAACTTAACTTCAAACGTTACCTAGAAATTTTTTCATAGTTTTAAAAGTTGTCAAAATGAATTGTTAGTCTAATAATGCCGCCCTAAGATTGACACCACAAATATTGAGTTGGGGTTGGAGATTGGACTTTTTCGACACTACATATAAAGCGAGAAAATTTTAATAAGACTATTGTTCAAAACATTAATGATATAAAAAGGGATAGATATGTGCATCATTACTATTATTGCCGCGTGAGACTGCTAGAGAAAGTTATATTTAGCAAAGCTAACTTGTAATGTAGTCTTGTTCCAGTTCAAAGATTTCTATTAAAAATAAAGGAATAAATGTTACAGATGATGAATACCATCCTCTTATTCACATTTGATACCTTATTATTAGATTGGTGTCATTGTGTTCTAATTTACTCATACACAAACTAATATATCTCAAAATTTGTTAATCGGGATTGATTCTCTATATCGGACTTCTTGCGTTGGGTTTGGGGAGGGGGGGGGGGGGGAGGGGGGGGGGGGGGTTCTAAAACATAACTATTTGTTGTTTTTATTTGTTTAGAGTGTTCATATTTGTTATTGAAATGTTTGAGTTTGAGGACCAACATCTTT
Organism: Fraxinus cuspidata; assembly: GCA_903798385.1. Taxonomy (NCBI): domain Eukaryota; kingdom Viridiplantae; phylum Streptophyta; class Magnoliopsida; order Lamiales; family Oleaceae; genus Fraxinus; species Fraxinus cuspidata. Next base: position 15,217 of record CAIGRP010030288.1, read on the forward strand.
TCTGCACTCTAGCTGAAGCAAGGTGGCAATAGGCGCGAGCCTGTTGTCAGCTCGGGCAAGCTTAAAGATTCCTGTGCATTGTCTCACTAGGCAGGCTCGTGGGATAGGTGGCTACTTTGTAGTCAATTTGATAGCACCTGCCAATGTACTTGACAGTGGTGAGCGACATTATGCCCTTGTTTGAGCCTCATTTTCAAAGGAAAATAAATACAATTAGTGTTTGGATGAGGATGCAACTTTAATGGTAGAGTCCCACCATGATAGGACAAAGGCATATAGTAGGAGTTGGATAAGCCTTGTCCTGTGGAAGAGTCCTAATAGATTAGGTGATGTTAGAAGCAAGGTCAAGGCATATGTCCGATGATACCTGAAGGCCTCGAGCCCCGAGGAGACAAGCCCAACGAGGCCAGAGAGAATTTCAGAAATTGGGTGATATATAACCTCGGGCTTTCACCTCAGGTCGTGACAATAATTGTCTACATCAATATGCGTGGTTTTATTTGCTGCCTTGAAGTGAAGCCTTTGGAAGAAAACTTTGAGAAGTTATTGCAAGTTTTACATGGACGATTAGATTTTCTTTTGAATGCCATTTATTGCAATTTTACTTTGTTCCATTTTAAGATGTATGATTTACTTTACAAGAAAATGCCTATTTGTCAATTTTCATTAAGTTGATTCTTAAAATAAACTTCTTTCTTTGTATATAATCTTTTTCAAGAAAACTGTACTCTTGTTGGATCTGTCATGATCCAGTATGTGATGATTGTGTTGAAAGGATCTGTACCATGGCATTTGGAGGGACAGAACAGCCGACTGCTTATGGAGAGCTGGTGTTTATTGGAGGGCTTAACCCTGATGTCAACAAGAAGCTGAGTGCTGCCATTGCTAACATACTCGAGACTAAGTTGTCTGTTCTCAAGTCACGATACTTCCTCAAATTCTATGACGCTAAGGTAGAAATTTAGGCTTTTGTATTTGATTAAAAGATGGTCTCTTCCATGAACTAGTGTCTTCTTATTGCATTCTTCCCGCTTGTCTAGGCCCATCAGAGTCAAGAACATGCACAATGTCTGCATGCTTTACACCAGTACTAAATCATGTATGTGAACTTTCACTATTTTATGATTAGAGCTTCCACGTTATTTTGATATCAAGCACAGTTTAATTCACGTAATATGATGTGCACGCTCTATTTTAGTGTTTTTTTTCTCTTAGAAGTTTGTTTCTCATATACTTTGCTCTACTTTTGCTAATATTTATTGATTTGGTTGTTTTTACAGGGTTTCCAAGTTCCAACTTCGGGTGGAATGGATCGACCTTCTAAGTTTTCGACTTCTGGCTTTCTCATCTCTCCTAATATATTATTTGTCTGGAATGAACATATGCTTGGAGCAACTTTGTGTTGCAGATGATTTATGTGTATTCTCTTTACTATATCGGACATCTAATGTTGACTATATGCATCCTTTATAATGGATTTTGGCAACCTTGTACACCTTGATGCTTTTGTGTGGTTTTGTACCCTTTGAAGGAAATCTGTTGTTTATGGCTGATGTTGCTACTCTCCACTGCTGCCATGTTAGTAGTCAGTCTAAATGCTGACCGCAGTGTACGTTTCCATGGCATGTTGACTAGAACCATACTTTGTGTGTGTGTATGGATTTTGGATGTGCATGCAACTTCATGAATAGAAGTATTGTAATAAGAGTGGAAAATGTTGATCAGTCGTAACTGCTAGAATTTGCATCAAAGTTATCCTAGAAAAGATATATAGAGACAACACCGTTATTTATTATGCTTTGAAATTGTTCTCTCTAGTGTTGGGCGGTCTTAAATTGATTAATGCTGACATTCTGGCACAGCATGTTGCGAGCACATACGAACCCACATTATACAATTGTAGCTGATATAAGCAAGGATTGCGTTATTATGTCTTGTATAACAGTACAATCCTTGTTCGATGATTGTACCCAAACTAATCACCATGACTTGTTTAATGGTGATTCTTGATAGCCTTGAATCATTGTAGGACTTGACCATTCCAGTTTGGTTAGAAATTAATCACCAAGACTATAAATTACATGTTTGCCAGCCTTTTACTACCTCTCACTGTGAACGACTGATACAAGCATGAAAGTAGTGGCTGGAATCTCTTTTCCTTTTCGTTTGTTGCTACTGGTTTGACTTTGGCACAACAAAACAAGCTCGATTATGTGGAAATATGTAGGCACCGTACGTGGGAAGCTTCTGATTTCAACCGTTGGAGGACTATTGCAAAACCAAAATCCACAAACTTGGGAAAAACTGATTTTTATTGGCAATGTTTGCAAATTTTGGAGCGAAGATTAGATCGTCTATCTCTATCCTACTTCCATGAAAGATATTAAACCAACAGCCATTGTGGTCGACACTTGTTGAGAATTATCTCCTCGTCAAAACTAGGGCAACTATGACAAGGAAACAACTTAAGTGGGAGAGTAGGGATATCTTTAGTGTCTCTTTGTCGATCAGAAGTGTTGGACAAATTGTTGTCAAACGACAGAGCTGTGATGTTGAATTATTAGTTATTTAGTTGGCATCGACCAAATGACTAATGTAAAATATCGATATCTCAAATGGAACAACTTGAGCCTATTACTATTTTGGGCCATTGTAAGTAGCCTAATTTAATTAGAGTTGTTCATGACTTGACCCTTCACTCCTTGGACGGATTTTGGTGTTTGGCCTACTTATTGGTTATCTATTGTCCCTCTTTTGGGCATAATCCATTACTTAACCTAAAAGCCTAATATACTACTATATATGGGCAGCCTCTTTGCCCTGAGAAATACACGTTATTGCCCTAGCATTTTGTGAGAAAAACCAGCTGCTCTGTCTTTGCTTTGTGCATCCTACTGTAGTGTTTTTTCTCCTTGTCTTTCTCTGCCTTTGTGGCTGCGACAACCTCTCACTTTTGTGTCCTTGGTGGGCAATACAAAAGCAACTGGAGTTGGGTGAAAGTTGTAGGATATTGGGTTGTTATTTGGTGGTGTCGATCTCAGTTGGTTTTGATAAAACTGAGCCTGGAAAGCCTTAGGCGATCCATTCTTCCGCTTAACAAAAAGCTTGGTTGCGAATTGGCCTTTACCGTCCGGAAAAGACTTTCAAGGCAACAACATGCCTCACTTGTATATGGCAGAGATCATACAATGATGCTCTGCAGTGACTTAAGAGGTCTGCTGGAGGTATTGGTAGCACCCAACTGTGATTGGTAACTATGTCTTGTTGAAAATCAGATTCTACAAATCCATGACTGTAAATGCTTCCAAGGCTAAATAGTTGCCAAAGTTGAAGCTAAGGCTCACCCAGTTACAAAGAAGCAATCAAGCCTAACTTTTGTTGATAATGAGAACTTAATATATAATGTGTACAATGATGTCTTCTTATATTTGGGATTCAATTTGAAACAGCTTTGAGCTCCGAGCTCAATAATCTACCGATATGAATATGATAGACATTCACCCTGAGATAACCTTTGTGGTCATCAACTTGCCCTCAGTCTACAATGCTATGTTGAGCAGACCACAATAGACATCAATGTTTCACTTCAAAGTTTGCGTCTACAGTTGAAACCTTCGAACTTTGCATGGTATAGAATTCATCTCAAGACCCAGGTTTCTTTGTCCTTCAGTTTTCTAGCTAGAAGAAATTTTCATAAATAATTTTCAACGATAACTGGTATGTACATAAAAGAAATGAGTATCGTTTAGTTTAACCACGATATCATTAGTAGTAACCCTTTGAGCAGAATGAAATATATGGTCATTGGGCATTTTTGCACTGTAAAGATAGCATCCGTGTCCTATTTGAATGTAAGTATGCAAATTGGTATGGAAGAAGAGCAATTTCTGGAGTAAGATAAAACATGTGCATGATCCACTGTTAAGCATCTTAATCGTGTAACAGTGGATGAGTTTGAGTTTATATGCTGCATGTTGTGGGCAATTTGGGGTAACCGGAGCATGTTGGCCGTGTATAAGATGGTGATGGTGTTATTGCTTTGGTTACAGCTCTTATGGATGGTTTTTTGACGTGATTGACGTCACACTTACAAGATTGAAGTAGTCGAATGCAATGCTTTTTGAGCGCGCAAGGACTGAAAATGGAATATTTGAATGCAAGTCAATACTATTTGAAGTTGGTCGTGGTACTTTTACTTTAAGTTCATGATTCACAAACTGAATTAATTAGCTTCTTGGTTGATTCTTGTCGGAGTAATTGTATTATGGTATTATTTGCAGATGTCAATCTTAATGAGAGCTTATGATTGGTTTCCAAGAAAATTGAAAAAAAAGGAGTGAATTGTGAGAATCCATAACTGTTTGCACCAAATGCATTAATAAGAGATTTCAGTTGAAGCCATGTAATTTTTGAACTCACGATCCATCAGTCAGTCGAAGTAATGGGCGACTTTTCAATAGAGAAGATCCTAATATCGGGCACCACTTTAGCCTCCCTTCTCCACCGCTCATCTGCCTCCTCCGGCGACCTTCACGGCTTCCTATTTGGCCATGTTGTCTTCTCCGACTCCATTTCCCTCTCTGACGACGACACCAGCAGCAGCAGCAGCCCATCTCTCACCGCCACCATCACCTCTTTCATCTCCCTCCCCTCCCACCTCCCCCTACCGCCGCCGATCACTCTATCCTTCTCTTCCACCCTTATCGGCTGGTTCTCCGCTCGCCGCAAAACCCCTCTCCGTCCCTCACTCAAAGACTCCTTAACTACTCTTTCTCTCTCCTCTTCCTCTTCTCCCGCCTTCACTCCACACAACTCCACTGCTTTACACCCGCCATCTCTGTTTCTCCTCTTAACCACGCCGCTTCAAGATAAGTTAATCCACACCCATGAGTATAAGACCTATGAGTACTGCATTCCCAGCAAAAGCTTTGAGCCCAAGAGCTTGAGTATTATTAACATTGGTCCATCTTTTCGATCCCATTACGATTCTTTCAGCCCCAATGCTCCTTTCCCTTTGATCAACTGCGACTTGAGAGGCTCTAATGCGATGGTGGAGGATGAAGAAGGTGAGACTTTGGAGGCCATAAGGAGGGCTTTGAAAAATCAGAAGAAGTTGGATATGTATGCTGAGGGGTTCGAAATTGGGAGGATGAGTAAACTAGTGGGCTCTGAGGCCGCTAATTACATGGGTGAGTTGGAGGATTTGTATGATAAAATGCTTTCCAAGATTGATGCGCTGTCGAAATTGGTGGAGCAAACCTCTGTTAAGGTTGTTGGTCAGGTAAGAATGAGAAGAAAGGTTGAATCTTGGAACAAAGATTCAATCTTTAGATTGAAACTGGATGCAATTTCATTATTTAAACATTGGATGAATTGTTTTCATATTTGAATTTGGTTAAACATTTTTGGCAGGAGAATCAAAATATGAAATTGAGGTACAAGGTTGCTGGCATGGAATAATTTGCTGATGATTCCGTGTTTTTTTCCCCATTTTTGAGGTAATTTCTTGCTCATATTTTGTGAGTTGTTTTATTCTTTTTGTAGATATTAGTTGCTAACAAACATTGTTTTGTTAATGGCATTATGTTTGCCTTCAATTTTACAATACAGTCCATACCTCTCTAGTACTTCACCAGATGCAGTTAATATCCTTCAAGGAAAAACCTAACTCTCTTTTGTTTATGCATGTCATTTAAATTATATATGAACCTTAAAATTGGTAACATGACGAAGAACCCTCGCTTGTTTTAAACCGTGCCTTATTACCATCTTGGCATTCGTACTTCCATTAACTTGACATGAGGTTTTAATCTTCCATCCACCCACACTGTTACATGAAATGAGGAAAAACTCTCTATTTTCACGATGGTTAGGAAACTAGTTCCATCCTCTTCTCCATCAGATCAGCTGCCCTCTCCAAACAATATAGACCCCATCACTGCCTCACTCTTAACCCAATTGCCACTGACACTACAGGATTATCATCTACGCAACCAACAGTTTCCACCACCAGCCCATCGCTACCACTGCCCCTATATCTCATAACACAACCGTCTAAAATAGAATAAGACGTCAGAGTTGAAACAGTGAAAATCAATAGGAGGTACTTGGTAGGTAGGCCTAACATCCAAGCAACCCATCCCCTCTTAATCTTACAATCCCTGCTTTGTTATGATTCACATCCATCTTGTGTATTAAAGTATGTTTTTCTTCCCACCTTTGATTTAGTGAAGCAACGATTTTATTTCCAAACCAGTCATCATTTTTCTGTGAACAGAAATTGCAGCATCCTTTAATGTATGGAACAAACCTGGTAATCAAGTGCCGATATCTGAATGCAACAAGAAGCCGTGTTTCCAATAAATTTGAGTTCGGCTCCATAAATCTTTTTTCTTCGCCCTATTTGATTCAGAGATGCCCCTTTAAAAGGTTCCAGAAATTAGATATTTTGCAACTACAAAAGAAAAATGGACTGCTGGGCCTATCACTGAATTATTTGATATTGCAAAGAAGGCTAAAAAAAAAATTACCGATAAAATGAAACTTGGCTGACCAAAATTGAAGGTCGGGCCCTTTATCACGGGCTTCTCACATTATGTCTGGTTGACATATATTAACTCTACATTGCAATGATGGTGGTAGGTTCTAGTGGCGACTGTGCCATGGCTTTTTAGTGGACGGAAGGTTTCAAAGGATGAGAATAGATGTTTCCTACTTTGATTTTTGTGTATTTGATTTTTATAAGAAATCTTGATTCAAATATGGAGGTTGTTTAGGACTTTGCGTAATTTTATATAGATTAATGGTACTGGCATGAATTGACGAGTGCTGGCATCAATCCAACTTCTTAAAACACAAGGACTATCTGGCCTGATCTAAAAGTAGCGGTTCTCTTTTACTACGTGTTCGAAACAATTTGGGGGGTTTTGCCTTTAGCGCTAGTTGGGATACTTTCTCCATGTTGGGATCATTTAGTAAACGTTGTATTGTTGGCTATCATAGCTCTGTTGTCTTCTAAGCTGGAGGCTGATGGTATGTTCATTGAGGAGATCTAAGGAGTAGACTGGTAGAGAATGTATACAATTCTAGTGAAAATTCTGGCATGGAAACACTGTGGCATATTTATTTTGAGGAGATCTAAGGAGTAGACTAGTAGTTAATGTACTAGTCTGTCAATTTCTAGTGAATATTCTGGCCTGGAAACATGGAGGCATATAATATACTACTTTTCTCAAGAATTGATCAAAATAAAAAGAATGTATACTTCCCTCGTAAGTCTGTGTAGTGGTTCATCTTTATGTTTCTCTGTGCATAAGGTGGCGCATGCACTGCATGCCGATACCATTGACATTCATGGACAACAAAATTTGGGAGAAGACATGTTTATGAGCTTAATCTATCTTCATTTTCAAGCTTAACATATCTTTAGTTAATTTTAGGTTACCAACCAGTAGAATCAAGTTTCCTTGTCTATTAGAACAAGGTTGGCTGGATCTTTCTCGTTTTTTATTTTTGGTCTTTGACTTTCATCAATTCCTGGAGTATTCTCCATCGTGGCATGGCTTTATTTTTGTGTTCAATTTTCTCTTATACCTTGATTCAGCGTATTCCAGCCCCCATATTCTCCCTCTCTTTTTGGTTAATTTGCAGTCCTGCCAGCTGTACTCCTTTAAAATATTTGCTCTTTGGAACATACTGATCTGTGGAATGATTTATTCTACGAATGTTATGTTTTAAGTTATGTTTTGTAATAGAATTTTATCATGGCATAAATGCATCACCTTAGTAGTGTCATTATACAATGTTTTGCTGTCTTTTCCCCGCATTCTTCCTATCGATGGGTTAAGACTTTTGAGCAATATATGGGATGCTAAAAACAGATATATTTAACTTGAAAACTTTTGAGTTTTCAGTAATTCACAGACTACAGAACCTTTTATAATAACTAACAAGGACAAATATTTTACAACATGACTTATTGCACTATATTGTGACTAGTTTTTGACTAAGAAATCCCAATGTAAACTATAGTGTGTTGATTAATCAGTTAGCAAGCCAAAATCATTTTCAAGTACAAAAATATGCAAAAGTATATAGTGAACCTACTACGATCATGAGTCAGAGAAATATTGGAAACTCCTTATTCATTTTGCTTGCTTTATCTCTCCTCTTTTACCACTTGTCATGGATATCATACATTAGCATATCCATGCATTAAAAAAATAATAAAAATATTAAATATTAAATTTGTTATTGGACTTTGGGCTTGGATGTCCAATTTTTCTTAATGATTTATAGTATTTTCAGTTTTTCACGTTACTTCAAACCTGTAATCAGTTGGAATGAACAGTAGGAAGAACAAGAAGTCTCATTCTATATCTTTCTGTGCAACCATGGGAAGCAGTCTAATGTAATAATTATTTTCTATCTAACTAGCCCAACTCCTCCCAGCGTCACCCCACTCATTGTGTATGTTGTGGACCGGAATTAAAAAATATTTTCTATCAAACTGCTCACTGCTGTCAAATAGTTTGGTTAGGAATGAATACTTAATCTTCTCCGTCAACTAAATTTCATCTCCTATCTGTGAATGTGCATGATGAAAAAAATCGGAAAAATGATTTGACAGAGGAGTGCAGTAGTCTCTTAATTGAGGCATGTGATGATGGATCTTGAACCAGGCTCTTTGAGAGTTTGAATGTTAAGTCTACTTTTATTTGAGAGGTGCTGTTCTTTTGTTCGAAAACAATATACTAGGCTAGGCTATAGCTGTATCCCTTCTTTGACATTTTGGATGGTGATAATTGTATTCATTACGAGTTCCTACTCGGCTGCTGAGCTATGTTTAATTTTTATAGTATATTTCTCCAAATCTTATTCGACCAGTATCATGAGTTTATTGTTGCTGACCTGTTGCCTTTGCCTTTTACGATGACCAGCATACATATGCAACTTAACGCCGTTGAACTTTGGTTTTCATTGTTTTGTCTATGTAGAGAAAAAGGACGTAACTTGTGTCATTTATGGCCACGATTTTCATTTTACGTATAGTTTCTGTTACTGTGCAGATCCTGGAAGCGTTAAAGGTGCGTGAACTCAATGACGAGATAAAGAGAGAGAGACTGTTTTGCTGCTTGCTGGGATTTAGATGATTTTGCGACGAAGGACTCTCCTTGGACCTCAACGACGTAGACTGCCAGTATTGTAATTAATTTGTACTGGCCTTGTTCTCTTATGTACATATTACCCCTTCCTTTAGTTGTATACTTTGAAGAATCTTGTCTTCTGGGACCAAAGTGCAAGAAACTGAAAAATGTGTTATGGTCTTATTTTCTTCTTTGTATACTCTGCTTGTTTGATCAGCATTTGGTCGATGCTTCATTCACCTTGGTTGCCTTATTTTTGGTATAGTACTTACCAAGGTGGATGATATGACTCGGAAGAATGCCTATGCTGTGCAAGAACCGGACCAAACCTTACGAAGCGGCACGATGTATGCATGGGCACGAATGGGAGGATTGCAACATTTCAAAAATGCCCAACTGGAACACTTCGCTATTTTACGACAAGAGGAGATTCTGCATTTTCAAAAGTAAATCGACAGACGGAGCACCATTACTTGCTACAATTTTGAATACTTGCATCCTACGTGCAATCTGCAAGCGCAAATCACTTGTCCTCATTTCGAAATTACTAAAATGAGTAAAATTGAGCTCCTTTTTGGCACACATTCTTTCAAAATACATTTTTTTAAAACTCATTTTCAACCACATTATTCAATAAAATAATATTTTTCATCACATCAATAATGTCAAAATTAAAAAATAATAATTGCAATTTTAGTATTCAAACTTTTTATTCTTTTACAAATTACACTCAAATTTGTTTTATATACCACCCACAATGTCAAATTTTTGAAACTTTATTTTCCACCCACCCCACTATCTTCTTCCCCAAAACTTCATTATTTTATTAATCCTTCCAAAATCCTCCTGAATCCCTCACTTCAAATTCATAATTTCTTCTTCTCATTCCACATAGGGATCTTTGGGGTGAGAGATTTAGGAGCTAAGAAAAACGCTTTTGACTACATATTTGAAGTTTCTTACGGAGATACTATTTAGCCCGAGTGTTTTTTTTTTTGTTTTTTTTACTTGTATGTACATTCGATATAAAAATATTTATAATGCATATATTATTCTATCTTTCTTTTTAGTTCATTCTACAGAAGTTTATTTAAAGTTTAATCTAGAAATCAATGGGTAACAGGATTCTTTCTCTCTCACAACTTTCAGGTATGCGTTCATCCACTATGTATTTGTTCTAAATTTATTTTATTTTCAATATATAATAGTTAAATTGCACTTATTTGAGTGCATATGAATACTATCTCTATTAAATTTCATATATGCAGTTATTGATTATGATTTTACATTGTTAATGAGAAGAAGAAATGATGAATTTTTGGAGAGATATTTATGAGGATTTTGAAAGGGATTATTAAGTAAAATAATAAAGTTTTGGGGAAGAAGATGAAGTTGGGTGAGGTGGAAAATAAAGTTTTAATGATTTGGAATTGTTGGTGATACATAAAAAAGTTTAAATACTAAAATTGCAATTATTACTTTTTAATTTTGACATTTTTATTGTTGTTAACGAAAAATCTGACGATTCGCACAAAATGTTTCAAATATGGGGGTTCCTACGATTTCCAATAGGTATGGGGTATATCGCAAATGAAAACATTTTTAAGGAGTTTTCTACTATTAATCTTTAACTGTTTTAATTTTTAATATGGTAAATATAAAATAACTATTATACCCTCTTTAAAATTGTTAAAATGTGATCAAACTGAATATTATGGTCAACTAATAGAAAAATAGATGGTTTTCATTCATTTGTCCTCTAGTCGCACGCACTTGAAAAGTTTGAAATCACAGGTGCAACAAATGAAAGATTAGGTAAACTTGAAAAGAATTGAAAGGTTTGAAATTGTCTGCAATTATTCCTATATTATATCATATAATAGTTGAAACTCTCACCCTTTGTATACGTTTTTTTTTTACATTAATTGTTAACAATTTGATGATTTCAAACGATTTTTAACATTTGAAATCTCAACCAAACTATTTAAAAACGGTTTGGTTGGGTCAAAATTAAAACGTCAATGGATCCAAGTGAACCCAAACCAACGGCAATAACATATTGTTTCATGGAGCTAAGGTCGAATATCGAAATAACAATTTTGGTTTAGTTTGACTATTTTGCGATTTTTTTTATACCTAATTGTACTTTGGTATGGAGTTTGTAAAATTACAAATTAGTTCTGAAACATAGAAAAAATGCAACATTTTTTATGCAGCCTCTAATATTATCTTATCATGAACATGCAATTTTTCTTAAATTACATTTTAATCCTTAACTTTCCAAACCTTGCAGCTACTTTACAATCCTCAAATGAAATCTTGTTTTGAAAAGGGCATGAACATACAACTTCGCAATGAGTTGAGATATGCTATCTAATATTTGTTGTCCATCCAATTAATTATTAACACAACATTTTTAAATTAACATGTTATCCCAAATCTTCCCTCATTATCTTCACCACTAACCTACCAAATTGATGACATGTTAATTTAAGGTAGAATCATACTATATGTACAATATTGGTTGACAACATTAGTTGACAATATCTTATTTGGCATCATTATATCTATCCATTTTAAAAAATTATTTTCTACATCACATGCTAGGATTTTGACAACACATGATTGTCAACCATTATTGTCAACCAATGTTGTATGCTTAAATTTATTCTTTAAAATAATGTGTAAATAATTAATTGAGTTGACAACAAAATTAAATAGTAAAAGTTGGGCAGAAAACCTCAACTCATTCTCAATACTGCCATAAATGAAACCTTGCAACCTATCATGAACATACAACTTTTCTAGAGTGTTTGATTCTTATTTTTCTCAAAATACATTTTTCTCTCTTCTTTTTAACTACGTATTTTTCATTAAAATAATACTACGCATAAATCAAAAAAATTTCCTTCTTTAACCACACATTTTTCATCAATATACTTTTCTAAAATACATTCTTTAAAAATAATACATTTTAATCCCTCAACTTTCCAAATCTCATTTTCTAAAATATTTACTTTGGCCCTTCGAAAATTGAAATATTCTCAATTTCGGCCTCATATTTCCAGACTTCACATTTAAGCCAAACATAAAGATTCAGGGAATTAAAATATAGGAAAATTGTAGCGGATGTTCCAACCTTTCAATTTGTGCAAAATATAACTTGACCTTTTATTTTTACGGTCACAGTCCCAAATCGTTCACTTTACTTGTAGCGGGAGTCCAGTAAACATATTCCATCCAATATTCTGTTAGTCAATCATGAAATAGATGTTCGACTCAAATTGACAAATTAATTTGAGGGTAAAATAGTAAATTTGATTTTTTATAATCATATAATTTAAATAATTAAATAAAAACAAAAAAAATGAAAATGAACTCCGTTCATCTTCTCTTCCCACCCCCAAAATCCAAAACCAGAAAATTAAGTCGCCACCAGCGCTACGTCCACACAACATTGCACGCCTGCCACCTTAAACGGCCACACCATTGTAGCCAAACTTCATTCACATAAACACAAATTCAGCATAATTCCAACAAAATATCAAAACCTAGTAACCAAATTTCAAAACCTCCATCTGATGACCATAGGGATTGAATGTAGTATACTCAAATAAAGAACAAAATGCATTATGGAAAAAGTTATGAAAAAAGGAGCTTCAATTCACAGAGTATATAATCAGAATATTTTATCAATCAATAGACTATGGGGAATGTCCTCGATTGAAATTGTGATAGATTTTAAAAATTCTTCTAAATTTAGGTGTATTCAATTAAGATTTTAATGGATTTTAATTAAATTCATTAAAATTTAGGTGTCCCCAATTGATTTTTTTTTCTGAAATTCTTCAAAATTTAGGTATCTTCGATAAATGGTAGATTTATAGAGATTTATTAATGGATGGATTTTAAAAGATTTGGATAGATTTCAAGTTTAAAAACACATATAACCAAATCTTTTGAAATTTCACCATATGTAATGAAATTGTTATGAAATTTGTGGAAATCTATTCAAATTCACGAAATTTATTAGGATTTATAATCTTTTAAAATCCACCAAATCTTAGTTGAGGACACTCCCGTAAAACAAATCAAGAGAGAAATGGTAAGCAGATTTAAATGAGGGAAAATCAATTTTTTTTTTCTGGAAATTCAACAAATGGTGAATTTTTCCTACCGTTTCTACATCAAATCTTCCAAGTTCCAATTCCATTTCTTCTTGATTTTTTACTTCACCAGAAGTGCTCGAGTACAAATCTAAAGCAACGGCCACCGAGAAACCATTGGCTACGGTGGTGTGGCAACTGTGGACGGGCGGCATTGTGTGGATGTGGTGGTTGGCAGTGGCTTGATTTTCTTGTTCTGGATTTTGGGGGTGGAAAGAGAAGAGAAGATAAAAAAATAGTTTATTTTTATTTAATTATTTTAATATAGAAAAACTAATTCTACTATTTTAACCCCCTTTTAATTTGTCAAATTTGAGCCAAAGACTAATGGAAAATTGGATGAAATCTGTCCAATGAACTTCCTCTGCCGTTAAAGTGAAATGTTTTGTACCGTAGTGGTAAAAAATAAAAGGTTAAGGTATATTCTGCAAAAAATTGAAAAGTTTGGGACTTCTGCTGCATTTTCCCCTAAAATATATGTAACGAAGATGTTACTTCACTCACAGTGTGCGTGCTCTTCACGGGAGCTCTTATAAAAATACGCACCAATACTGCCATAAATGTTGATTTTTCCGTACTTACAGATTCACAATATTTTCAGTTATTTTCATTTTGTAATTTTTTCTAAAGAATTTATTTCATAATTTTAGTTGAACATCGCTATTTAGTAAAATCTTCTTTGCTTATTTTTATTCGAATTCTGTTAAACTTGAAAAATTCAATTTTAACCAGAATTAACAAATGTTTGGCAATACCAAGCAATTTTAACCAGAATTAACAAATGTTTGGTAATACCAAGCAATAACACCGTACAACAGCGCATCCACCACCTGGCGTCAGGGTCGAATCCAAAATTTTAAGTCAGCACGGGTGGTCATTGACCATCCCGTCGGCCGCAATAAAATACTAAGATCCCGTTTAATGCCCATTTTAAAAAATACATTTTAAAATAGTGATTTGACAGATAATGTGTAGTTAAAAATAAGAAAAAAAATTTAATTTGTGTGTAATATTATTTTATTGGAGAACGTGTGGTTTAAAAGAAGATAAATGTATTTTGAAAAAAAAATGGGGAATCAACAAGACCGAAAATTTAAATGTAACAATTATTTTGTTTAAACTAAACAGATAAATTTATGTGATAAAAATTAGTCGTTCTCACCAAATTACATCATGGCCAAGTTTTGAATAATTCAAATGAAGAGCATGTGTGTGAAATTTTACAATTTCAAACCATAGAAACTTAACATATATTATTTTATGAAATTTCTTGTTAAACCTTCAACAGTTGACATAATGGTCCAGGATTTAAAATATTAATTGGAGGTCACAAGTTCGAAACTTCAAATCCCCTCATTATTAATCAACTTTGGCAAATATTGTATAGAATTAAAAATATTTCATAATGAATTGGTTGGAATAGATTTGAACCCATGACATGAAGTATGTATAGACGCTTTTTCACCAACCAAGCTATATGAGAAGTTTGAAAATAAAATGGATGACAAGTTATATAAGTAAAATGTATATCTATTATCAAAAAAAAAATAAAATTTACTTCCGACGAATTCAGCACGGGCGACCGCAGGGGCTGGTCAGGTGCTGGATCCGCCCATGGCTAGCGTAATCTATACACGTCCATATTTGCATGTATATCTTTTGTTTACTCGTGTTTTTTTTTTTTTAATCTAATATTAATATATAAATACATAGAAAGATGGATATGAGGAAGAATAATGCTAAACGCACAGGACATGGTTGACAAGGAAAAATCCAGGAATTAGAATTTAGTGATGTGGCATGAAAATAAATAGCTGACGTGTGAAGATTTTTTAAAGAAAAGAGGTAGTTCGCTGCCAAGATATTTCTAAATTCATTATATTTTTTATGTTTTTACCTTAGGTTGTGGGATCATTGCTGGGTATCAAATAAAGTCGAAAATATTGGATTCTTAATATTATTTAGAAGTTCTCATGGCCTAGTATTTTACGTCGTTAACTGAGCACAAAATGGTCAATTGTGGCAAATGGTACGGTGCGTCAAAGTAGACAATTTTAAACTCATATTAGAGAATTTCGATAACATATTAACTTAAAAAAATTTTCTGTATCATACGCTAGTCAAATCCATAAATCATCTACCTCATCTTAAAGCTCATTTCAAAAAATATATCATAAATATATCGAATTATCAACATAAATATCGAAAATAGTTAAATGTACATTAAATGTGTAGGTTAAAAAGAGGCGTGAAACTCGTATTTTCTTTAAATTTCTTCAATTATTTCATTCATGTTTATTATTTTTGCCCGACAAATTCTTATTATATTTTATATCATTTTATTTGGAAATTTTACATGGTATATGACATAAAAAAATTGTATGTAAAAATTCCTAATAAAATTTTTATTACTTTATACGGAATATTACTACTTTTTCCTCTCGGTTATTTTTACATCCAAAAAATTCCCTAAAAATTCATTTAAAAAAAATCGATCATTTTAGGAATTTTTTTACATTAAAAATTAAATAATCTAATAAATTTCCTAATATCATTTTTGACATCATTTAGGAAATTTCCTAATAAATTATTAAAAATTTATAAATGACGTCTCTTTTGACATGAATGTCAAAATTTTTTACATTAATATAAAATGTTGTCTCTCGATCATTTAGGTATTTTTTAAAAAATTAGTTTTTAAATGATGTCATTTTACATTCAAAATTTTTTGACGTCATACCCATGTAAAATCTGCTAATAAAATAATGTAAATTATATTTTAAAAAAAATTGCGCAAGAATTATAAACATTAATGAAATAATTGAAGAAATTTAAAGAAAAAACCAAATTATACATCTCTTTTTAACATCCACGTTGACTTATTTTCGATATTCATTTAGACTATTCGATATGTCTATAATATAGTTCTCGAAACGAGCTTTTTATAATCACATAATTTTTAAAAAAATATTTTCCACAAAATCTATTCTTAAAAAATATCTATCAAACATCAGCTAAATTTTTGTTTAATAAAACTTTATCAAGTTTTCAACTGATCGATCAATTTTTAACCAAAAATTTCATGAAATTCACAATTTTTATCAACTTTTCAACCATGAATTAAAATTCTAATTCCAAATGAGACCTACTTTCTCGGTTGCATCAATATTTTATTCTTTTTTTATTTTTATTTTTTGGAGACATAAGTTGAACTTCAAGTCATAGTTTAACGAGTTCGATCAATTTTATTAATAGAAGTAATTGAAACACCTATATATGTAAATTATTTACTAGTTTTATGCTGAATTTAAAAGTTGATATTTTATTTGCTTTTATGGTAAAAGCACAACTACACATTCTTTGAATTGTAATCTCATCTCTAATTAATTTTAAACCTGGAAAATGATTTACACTATTATCATTATCAATTCTATATCTCATTTAAAATCTTAAATTCTTGGTCCTAGAAGACTCATTTCGGGTTCTTCCACTCTACCAATATTTCATGCGAATCCTTTAATAGAAAAACTAAAAAAAGAGGTGAAAGATATAATTAAAGCAGTCTTTGTCCTTTTAATTGCTTATTTTTAAAGATATTACTTTTTCCTCTCGCTTATTTTTACATCCGGAAAATTCCTAAAAATTCATTTAAAAAAATCGATCATTTTTAGGATTTTTTACATTATTGTTACTTTTTCCTCTCGATCATTTTTAAAAAAATTTAAAATAATCTAATAAATTTCCTAATATAATATTTGACATCATTTAGGAAATTTCCTAATAATTTTTAAAAAAAAATTTAAATGACATCTCTTTTGACATAAATGTCAAATTTTTACATTAATATAAAATGTTGTCTTCGATCATTTAGGAAATTATTAAAAATTTACTTTTTAAATGATGTCATTTTACATTCGATTTTTTTTTTTGGACGACTTCATACCCACATAAAATTTCCTAATAAAATGATGTAAATTTTATTAAGATTTTATTTTGCGCAAAAATAGTAAAAATCAATGAAATAATTGAAGAAATTTAAAGAAAAAAATGAGTTATATGGCCCTTTTTAACAACCACGTTTGATGCACGTTTATTTTTTTTCGATATTCATTTAGACTATTCGATATATCTATGATATGGTTCTTCGAAATGAGCTTCAAGATGATGTAAACGATTTATGAATTCGACTAGCGTATGATTGTTGGAGAATTTGGTAAAGTCAGCATGCTATCGAAGATCACGAAATATTAGTTTGAAATTGCCTATTGTGACGCAACGTAACATTTGTTACAATTGACCGTTTCGTGTATCGTTAAAAACGTAAAATACTAGGTCGTGAACACTTCAAAGTGATATTAAGAATGCGGTATTTAACTTCATTTGATATCCCGAAATAACCCAAAAATTAAGACATAAACATAAAAAATTGTAATGAAATAAATATTTAGGCTGGAACACTGGGCTCTTTTCCATGCCACATCAGCAAATTTAATTTCCTAGAATTTCCCTGTAAACAAACATCTGTAGGCATTGTATGAGAAATATGATTGAATCCATTCAATGGGTAGATGAAATTTTTCACCGAAAATGGACAGAATACACATAACACGTGGATCTCGATTTTTTTAACAATATTTTATTCATGTGGGCTCGGCTCTTTGTGGAAGAGAAATTCAAAATTCTGTGAAAAAATCTGTTACATTTTTCCCATAGCGTCATTTTTCTTCAATCTTGGCAGGAACTGCAAAAATCATATGGAAACCTCGAGAAAAGACTGATCAAGCCAGGGCTTGCATAAAAATGGTTAAAAGTCAACTTTTCTAATCAATCTTCCTTTACAAATAATAATGCAGATTCCCATCATTAAATTATACGACGACATTCACAAAAAACAAATCTCTTCACTCAACGTAAACTGAACCACCAATTCCAAATTTCAAAATTGCATAAACTGGCCCCGGACTTCATAATGTTTTGTATCGCAACATGTCAAAGTTGAAGGCCACGCGAGCTTGTATGTTGTAATATATTCCTTAGAAGTTCTTGGTACATAAAGTTTTTTACACAAAATTCACAATCTCTCTCTAATTTTGGCATTATCATAATTGATATAATTTTATTAATCTGACACTTCCATAGTTGATACAATTTTTATAAGAATGATGTTATTCATAGACGTTTACTACAGAAAATTATTGTCCCAAATAACAAAATGTTAGGTAGGACGACTGCTGGTAGTGAACGACTATGAATATCATTAAATTTTTATGAGCTGTTAAAAAAATTTAGAAGATGATTACGTCCTTAGTTGTGGCAATTGCTTGAGGAATGACTTCACTAGCCAAATTCTTGATCTTTCAAAGAAAAACTAGTCTTCAAATTGAGAGAAATGTGGTAAAACGCTAACTTTCTAACATCGACTAAATCAAGAAATATCAATTTGTCACATAGTGTCCAAATATGTCAGCAATATAAAAAATTCCATAAATTACTGTAAAATACACACTTACGTGTAACAATTAAGTCCCTATTTGGGCTCAATTAAATTGATATTTTGGCGAAAATGCATTTTGAAATAGTAATTTTTGAATAATATGTGCTTAGAAAATAAGAAAAATTTTGAATTTACGTGTAATATTATTTTATGAAATAATGTGCGATCCAAAAAAAAAATACATTTTTTTTCTAAAAAATGAAGGCCTAACGGGGGTAATATGCATTAAGCAGGACCGTACACACTTGAAGTAAAATTTCTACCTTTGCCGACGTGGGAGCTTTAAAACTCACTGCATACGGACAGTTGTAACTTGTTCGTGCTTATAGAGAGGTACATAGTACAAAGAAACCATGAAACTCAGGATGGATAGCGCTATAGATCTACCTTCACGATCACAACCTTCCTCCACCACCAAACACGGTAGCTGGTAGAGAGTTACATATTATCGTAGTTTATCAATGGCGCTATCCCTCCTGAGCTTTACGGATTCTCCATGCTTTTATTACAACCCTTTTCATAAATATAAGTTAAAACCGCAAAAATTGCATGTCTTTGCTCAGTGTGTGATAGCTGTATCGGTGTGTGTGTAGAGAGAAATAGAGAGGGATGGGTTGGGAAGTGTTGAAGGGTTACGGGTGTATTTATAGCAGAAAATAAAGGCAGGGAATAGGAGACAAACATCATAAATTCTCTCTAAATTTCCTCCCATAAAAAAAAACTTTGACTAAAGTTTGTAATATTTTTGATGAATGTGATAATTTATTTTGCTAATTTTATATGATTTAAATGTCCCCTGCCGACTACGTTACTTTTCTCCTTCTCTCTTGAAAATTGAAATACACATTATGTGTACGTAAAATGGCTCCATTTTTCTTGCTGTGTGCAATTTTTCTTCTTTTGCTTAATCATTACTTCTCTCATTATTAATCTTCTACTTAATTATGGGTTTGAAACATAAGATTGGTTATTTCATCTCCACATTGTAGCTGGCCGGCTGGAAAATGTGCCACTGAGATGATGCATTGGCAGCCTATGAAACAGTATTGAATAGAAACAACACTTAATTTTTTTTATTTTTTTTTTATAAATCGTGGTGTCCGGGCTAGTTTGCCCGTACCTCGACTAATCCCACGAAACTTTGAAGTTTACGATCGAATACTCACATCAGTGACTCTGAGGGGACTCGAACTGGTGACCATTGGGGAGCAAACTCAATGTTTGAATAATTGAGCAACCCCTCAAGATTAAGAAACAACACTTGATTTCTTGATACAATATTACTTCGTTTTGGTATTTAGGTTTAATAATTAACGAGAAACGAAGAATTAGATATAGTACAATATGTCGAGAGTCGATCTCGTATTGAAACAAATTGAATTCACAAAAAATGAAAATATTACATACTAAGTTTAAATTTATTAAAAATAAGCAAGATTAATTTTAGTTATTGTAATTATTTTAATGGTAATATTAGGTTAAATAGGATTATAAAACGGACTCATGTAGTCAACTTTCACTTGATAGAAAATAGATTTAATTTTATGTTCTCATCAAATCAGTAACCGATTGCCTTACCCTATTGAATACAATTAATAAACGCATATGCAATCTTTTCCAAATTAAATCATCATTATCTTACACACTAATTAACTTTTCAAGGACAAAAAAAATCAAAATTAGACTTAATTGTAGTACTCATATCCATGGTGGAGGATTGAAGTAGAGGTGTTCGGTCCAATATGTCGACCCACCGGTCTTTTCATATTTTTTTTTCAGAAAATAGTTTTGAAATAACATTTAAAATTTATAGAGTTAAGTGAAGGTGACCGCTTGACACGAATTTAGCTAAAAATGGATGAATAATGTTGCTTGAACATGTTTGGTGACAAAAAACTTTTTGACAGATTGATTTGACGGTTTTTTATTTAACTTTTTTTGAATCGTCAATGAAAATTTGTCATGTGTACCTGTATATAAAAATCTGTCGTTGAATCTGTTCATGCACATAATTGAAAATGGATTGTATTGGCCCTTTTCTTCATCAAGTGCTGACGTGACATGATTCATCTAGCCTTATTACCTTTGATCAATTCCCAATTATTTGTGGTAAACAGGCTGAATTGATTCATGATCTGATTATCATGGTGGAAATGACCAGACAATCTTGGGGATCTTGTACTCTATATGTAAGTCCCAGATTTGACTAATACCAAATAGCTGGTTTAGGCCTCTTTTGACACAAAATGTGTGGAAAAATAAAATGTGGTAAAATTTGTCTGAAGGGAGTCATGAGTGGTGAAGAAAATGTACATTTGTTACATGCTTTCTCCTATTATTTTTCCCAAGTGGGTGTACTCTTGTGCTAATATGGGGCCACTCACATTTGATTTGTTGGTTAATTGGAAATAAATGAGTTATTTATAGTATTCGAGTCGAATAAATTTGTTATAATTGAGTCATAGATGTATTAATTTTGATTTATGATCTTACATTCGCTTTTTGAACAAGAAGAAATTCGAGAAATGATTATTACATGTTAATAGAACTAAAATAATTGTCGTTTTAATAGTTTCAATTCGTGTAAAATTGTATTGTAATTATTTAATGCCTCAAATAACAATAACTTATAGAATTTAAGCTTATAGTTTTGCAGTATAAAAAAAATCAACCGTGAACAAATTAACTTTAATTTTATAAATTTAGAATTCTCGAGATGATTTTCCATTATTAGGGAGGGCTCATTTGACGTGGCTTTTGGAAAGTCAAAAGAATATTTTGAGATTCAAAAGTTACTTTTGAACACGTTTAGGTAGTTTTATGGAAGTGTTTTAGGTAGTTACGAGAGCTTTTATAGGAAATTGGTCTAACGTGACTTCTTCTAAAAGCTCAAATTAGTTTTCAAACAAAATTAAGTTAATTTTCTTTAAAAGTTAATCTATAGGAAACGAAAGTAAAATAAAAAATCATGTCAAACGGATCCTCAAGCTCAGTGGCAATTTCGATATAAAGCAGTGAAATCGTGGGTAGAGAGAGTCATTGGTAGGGAGAACATTTATGGGGAATCCCACATTCTATCACCCATTCACTGACTTGGAGGGACGCTTTGGAAATTGTAACAATTCTGATTTCTCTGACTAAAAAAAATTTGAGAAATCCCAGATTTAGCTGCTCAATTCCAGACCCCTACACATCCTACGAGGCTTCAGCCCGCATCACCACTAGCTTCTTTTCAGTGTGTTTTTAGTGCGTGATTGTCAAAGTTCAATTGCTTATAATTTGCGAGATGCGTAAATAATAATAAACTTTTTTAAAGATGGATGAAATATATAAGGTTAAAAAAGTGTGTGTGGGTTATAAAATATGTAATTAAAATTAAATTTTGACTATCTAAATTAAAACTTAAAATTTAATTTCTACTGAATAGGGCTTATTGACAAAAATTATCTTGATCGGCTAATAAAATTGAAACTTTGCCAATTATGCATTGTATATTTGATACTCATTTTTCTTTTAAAACTTATTTTAATCATATATTTTTTCAATAAAATAATTTATACGTAAATTTAAAACTTCTAAATACCTTTTTATAATCACATAATTTTTAAAAAATATTTTCCACAAAATCTATTCTTAAAAAATATCTATCAAACATCAGCTAAATTTTTGTTTGATAAAAAACTTTATCAAGTTTCAACTGATCTATCAATTTTTAACCAAAAATTTCATGAAATTCACAATTTTTTTTCAATTTTTTAACCATAAACCAAAATTCTAATTTCAAATGAGACTTACTTTCTCGATTGCATCAATATTTTATTCTTTTTTTTAAAAATTTTTTTGGAGACATAAGTTGAACTTCAAGTCATAGTTTAACGAGTTCGATCAATTTTATTAATAGAAGTAATCGAAACACTTATATATGTAAATTATTTACTAGTTTTATGCTGTATTTAAAAGTTGATATTTTATTTGCTTTTATCGAAAACACGTATGTAAAAGCACAACTGCACATTCTTTGACTTGTAATCTCATCTCTAATTAATTTTAAACCTGAAAAATGACATACACTCTTATATCTCATTTAAATTCTTGGTCCTAGAAGACTCATTTCGGGTTCTTCCAATCTATCAATATTTTATGCGAGTCCTTTAATAGAAAAACTTAAAAAAGAGGTAAAAGATATAATTAAAGCAGTCTTTGTCCTTTTAATTGCTTCTTAGTTAAGAAATCTTCATGTGTGTCCACAGTGAAGAATTTCTTATTATTCGTAAAATCATCAAATTCACTAAACCCAATATAAAATTTTGTTAACATGTTTATCGTAATAAATTTATTACGATTAGTAAAAAGATAAAGGTGACTGATTATTGTCAATAGTTACGAGGAGTTTAACTATCATGAAAAATATATCCTGAAAGAAAATATTTTCTTTATTTTGAGGAAAACAAACACTTACACCCCAAAAAAAAAAAAAAAAAAAAAAAATTCTTTTACTTAAAAACAAGAACTGGGCATATTTTTTAAAATTTGAAAATATTTTTCAAGAAAAAAAATAGTAATCGAACACTTCAAAGTATGAATTTGGGTGGAAAACTAAAGTGGCTGTTCTCTTTGTGTTTCAGTTTTGTGTTCTGAGTTTTGAATTCATTTTAAGTTTTGTGCTTTGAGTGTCCATTTTGAGATTGTTGAAAATGTGTTTTTGACATTTTGAAAACACCCAAAACGCGTTTTGTAAATTTTAACTTGATTATAACTGAAAATACCCAAAACGACAAATTTTTCGTTCTGGGTTTTCTTTGTATATTTTTAATTTGTTTTCAGAAACGCATTTTCGAAAATGGGAAAGAGAACGCGTTTTCACTATTTTTGAAAATCGAAAACAGAAAACGACTTCAAAATGGTAAAGATAATTTGTTTTTCAGGCCATTTTCAGTTTTTAATTTTCGAAAATACTGAAAACACGTTTACTTACCTATTTTAAAAAACGATTTTCCAAAAATGCGTTTTAAATTTACAAAGAAAACGTAAAATGCCAAAAAAGTCATTTTGGCTGATTTCAGTTAAAATCAAACCAAAACTTCATTTTTTTAAAATTTTTGACAAGAAGTTTTCAAAATGACAAAAAGAACACGAATACACAGCTCCAACAATTCTACCAAAAAAAAGAAAAGAAATTTCCATTGTATAAAAAATAAGAGGCCGTTCTCTTTGTGTTTCAGTTTTGTGTTTTGAGTTTTGAATTCATTTTGAGTTTTGTGCTTTGAGTGTCCATTTTGAGATTGTTGAAAATGTGTTTTTGACATTTTGAAAAATTGTTTTGAAAACACTCAAAACGCGTTTTGTAAATTTTAACTTGATTATAACTGAAAATACTCAAAACCACAAATTTTTCGTTCTGGGTTTTCTTTGTATATTTTTAATTTGTTTTCAGAAACGCATTTTCGAAAATGGGAAAGAGAACGCGTTTTCACTATTTTGGAAAATCGAAAATAGAAAATGACTTGAAAATGGTAAAGATAATTTGTTTTTTAGACCATTTTCAGTTTTTAATTTTCGAAAATACTGAAAACACGTTTACTTACCTATTTTCAAAAACGATTTTCCAAAAATGCGTTTAAAATTTACAAAGAAAACGTAAAATGCCAAAAAAGTCATTTTGGCTGATTTCAGTTAAAATCAAACCAAAACTTCATTTTTTTATAATTTTTGACAACAAGTTTTCAAAATGACAAAAAGAACGCGTTGTCGGGAATCTCAAAATACAAAACTCAAAACTAAAAATTGAAACATGAAAAGAACAACCTCTAATATTTTTCATGGAAAATAAATGCAATCAAACACACCCTTATATTATTTGACGTAAATTGTACCTAGGGTCCTAAGCTTTGAAGGATGTGATGATGAGGTCTGAACCTTTGATTTTTAATATTTGAAGTCTCAAATCTTTCGAACGAATGAATTAGAGATACTTTTTGGACACGTAAATGTCAAATTTTGAATAAAATAACAATTTCAACTTAATGTAATTTAAATCAAGTAAATAAGGAAAATAATAATAAAAAAATAGATAAACCCACCATCACCTTCTTCTACTTCAACTCCGACCCACACCCGCCCTTCCCTCATCGATTGGAATCCCCCGACTAATTTATTTTGTTTCGTTCTCACCTCCTGACTCCACATTTTCTCCTTGTGCGGGCTTAAGAGAAACCTGTTAGATCAAGATTTAAAGACGAAGACATGGAGTTGCAGATTGTCGGGCCACGTGCTTAACACTTTAATGGAATAAACAAAAAAGAACCGAAGACGTGGTCCAAACTTAGGCATGATCTATTGGTGGCAAACGGACCGAACGGCTCGTCGACTCGAACGCTCGGCTCGTAAAAATTCGGCTCTTGAGCGGCTCGGGCTATCTCGCTAGGCGAGCCTGCTCATTCAAAATCGAGAGTTTATCCTCTTTATCTTATATAAAAAAAAATTGACGAGCTCGCGGGTCAAAATTCGTCTCGGCCCACAAGCCACGAGCTCATTGACCGAGTCAAGCTCGACCCGCGAGTAACGAACGAGCCACGAGCTCGGATCGAGCACGAGCTTGGCTCGTGCGAATACAGGCATTGCCACCTCTAGCCTGATTCGGCTGCCTCCCATTTGTGCATTCCGCTTGTTTAAGTCATGACATTTTAAATCAAAATTGAAATCGAAAGTTTTGATCGGATTCCCAAAAAAATGAATTAGGAATCGAAATTGAAAACCAATACCGACTGGGACCGAGTCAGTTCTTGGTTCTTGAACTATAATCATGGATATCCGAAAGGAACATATTTTTAGGATAATTTTTTATTTACTATATATAAACTGGATAAAAAAATACGAAGCCTAAAAATTCTGATTTGAGTAATAATTAGTCTAAGACTCTAACCCTAAGAAATCAATATCGATTCCTACTTTTTCCTCTTTGAAGTTTTCTCTACTTGTGATATACCTTTTTTTTTTGAGGTAAAATGTACCGGACTTGTGTCATCTCCAACCATTTTCATTAAAATGGCGCATTTTTCACGTCAAATTGATGCAACTTTTACACTACTTTACGAAGTCACTTCAATCAAATAACGAGTGTTTCATTTAATTTCTTATTTTTATTTCTCAATAATTAATTTATTTCAAAAATTATTTAATTATTAATTATATTATTACTAAAATTATTAAGTTAAAAATTATATTTAATGAAATAAAATATTGCATTTATTAAAAAAATTTAAAAAACATTACACTTAATTAAATATAATAACCAAATTAAAAAAATTAATTTTTAAATAATAAAATGATATAATAGAAATTAAATTTATTGTAATATAAAATGAATGGCAAAACAGGAATAATGAAAAACTTCAAAAATTACACCAAATTAACAGTGTCGTGTTTTAGTGTAGCATTGGAGTGGATTTTTGCAATAATCTTGACCTTAATCATGATTTTCATCCGAAAATACCGTTAAGCATGTTTTAAAATGAGGATCAAATATTTAATCATATTTTTGCGTTATTATTTATTTTGTTTATTTAAAAATACAATGGGCAAATGGGTATTTTTATTTTTTTACTCTAGCTATTTCGGAGAGAAACCAAAATCAGGATATGTTAATTCGAGAATTAAATAATTGAGACATAAATGTAATAATATATAAAATATTATAAACCTTTCATACAATTAAAATGTATTCTAGTTATTAAGAAATATGGTCCGTATATATTTAGCTTGTGTGTATTTTGAAATAATTGAGTGAAAATGTTGTCTCGTCAAGAGAAATGAGAATTTGATGGACAATAAGATTAATGGCTGCTAGTTTTATAAATTTAGATATGAACCACGTTTTCATTCTTATTAAGTGTAAGTGTGTAGGATTTATAATGTGTTTCATGTTTTCCATTTTTTAAATTTCTTTGTTTATTAAGTTTTAAGTATGCTGCACACATATTATGCACATAAGAACTATTATTTGAAGTTTGATGAAATTTCAACATATCAAAATGTCAGTAGTATTTGTGCTCAGTTCTCTCTATTTGCATAGCAACATTTATACGACGATACAAACATTTCATACAAGGCACAATGATAGAGTTAGACATTTTTTTTATTGTAGGATCAAAAAGTAAGTTGTATTTTTATTTTTATTTTTTGAAAACAACATAAGAGTGAATTGATGCTCGAGAGGTCGCTTTACATTTGTGGCTCCCATCATCGTCGACAAGTTGAGAAGCGAAAAATGTAAGAATTTGATAGAATTAACAACCCTAGACTAAGAAAGAGAAATTAACTAGTGATTTCAAATTTGGCTAGTCAACGAAAAAGCTATGCACAATACTAAAAAGAGGAGAGGAATAAAAAATTAAACTTTTGGAAAAGGTCCAATAAAAAAAAAAAAATTCAAAATTTTGTGGGTCAATGGATCCCACGAGACACCATGTGTTCCTGCCACTAACAAGGCGCATATTAACAAGAGTAGAAAACATTTTAGAATCAACCGAAGTAAATGTTGATGATTATTCTCCAGTTTTAACATCATTTATTGTCACGTAGGATTGTCATCCATCATCAATATTAGGTTAATATGGCATTTTCTATCTGAATAAGAACCCTGGTGCACACGTTGAAATGTTCGAGATTCCAAGTACTAGAAATTAAAAGTTCGAAACCCTACTCTTACAATCTTCAAAGGTTCGAGACCCTAAGTACAATTTATTCATAATTTTTGACGGTAACAAACATGTTGGATTTTTATGTTAAGCCCGTGGCATGCATGAGACGGCAGATTCGGATCGGCCCTCGGGCCCCCTTTCGTTTTCTTTACTTTTCCCTGGCCTAAAGAACATAACGTACTAGGGGCTAAGTAATAGCTTCAATTCACTGATTTAGGGCTGTCCCTATTCACCAAATCTCATCAAAAGTCAAAGTTTGATTCATGGCGGGTTGGACTCTTGAGATAATACAAATTGTGTATTTAATGAGTTTTAACTTCTTTTGCTTCCGAGATGAATTCTGTTGAAAATTGGTATACAAAAGTTGATTTTGATTGATTATTTAATAGGGATTCCTTAGTCAGTGATGAAATTTTGAAGGCTGAACATATTCTACGCCGTTTGAATATATTAAGCACATGTTTCGTACACATTAAAATTTTCATTCTCATTCTTCAACTCATTTTCAACCACATATTCTTCAATAAAATAATATTTTCCATCACATCAATAATTTTTCCTTCTTTTTTAACCACAAATTCTCTATCGATCTACTATTCCGTAATACATTCTTTTAAAATAATGTGGCTCAAACACACCCTAAAATTATTGAAAAATATTAGTTGTTCAGAATATAATTTATATACAATAAAATTTCCAACGAATACGCCTAAGTAAGAAGCTTGGACTAGGCCACTTATAGTAACCAAAGTATTGGGGGGTACATTCCTATTCTTAAACGAACTAAATAACTTCTCATCCAGTTGTTGCTCACTAAAAAGTTGAAAGATAATCGAATCTTTATAAAGCTTAACTATTACCGAAAATCGAGGAGTTTGAGACTCTTGCTCCAATTACGGCGAAATCTCGATAAATAAATATTCGATAAATTAATAATTTCGTTAAATGCATAAGACAATAATTTTTTTAAATGGAAAAATTTCATATCTATGAGATTAATTATATCCTATTTCAAAACTAAGAAACGGGGTTAAAAATTTCAAAAATCGGATATTAATTAAATTTTATTTATGAAATAATTAATTAGAAATATATTTTTTAATTAAATATATTAAAATCACAATTCCATACTATTTTGTTACAAATCAACAAATTAATTGATCACAAATTCAAAATTTTGCAGGTCACAATTTATTCATCGATTACAAATCTAAAAAAAATTATGAGCCACAATTAATTTATCGATTACAAATCAAAAATTTTATGAGTCCTCAAATTTTATTGGTCTTTTTCTTCTTAATATTATTCAATACTATTTATGCTACATCAATATATGTATTTTATAATGTTCCATTGATATAGTGTGGTGACAAATTACTATTTTTAGGGTCGCAAATTATTAAATTAATTGATCATAAATTATTTTTCGATAAGAAACAAAATTTTTCATAAAGCAAAAATCAAAAATTTTATAGATCACAACTTATTTCACGGTTACAAATTATTTCTCAATCACAAATATCGAATCAATCGGTAACAACATACCAATTTCTAGTCACGATTCCAAATTTAGTCGCAACCACACGTTCTTTTATGTCATTTATTATTTGTTCCTTACAAATTAACCAATTTATTCGTCACAACACCCAAATAACTGCTCACAAACACTCTCAGTCCTTTGCCAACGCCGTTGCACAGGGGCACTGCCATTAGCACTGCCATTAGTAGTGCAGCGACATTTGTTGGTGGTGGTGGCAGCGACCGACGAAGTGACAGAAAAAGCACCTCTCTTCCTCAAAACTAGAAAACCACCACCAGTCTTTCTCAAAACTAGATAAACAAATAAAAACCAGGAAAATAACCAATCTTCTCCCACCCCTACCGGCTCCTCATTTTTTTGGTTTCATCATCTGGAGTTTATTTGATTAGGGCTTTAGATTCCAGTTTTTGATAAGCGATTAGAAGGAGCCACAACAGTGGTCCTGCGCGCAACTGTGCTATGCATTGTTCTTTGCGGGCTCGAGGCTGCGGTGGTTAGTTTTTGACGACAGTCAATGGTGATTGTTGTCATAGTTTTTTTAATGAGGGGGTGTGGTGGATGTGATGAATTATTAGTAATATATTTATTTAATACATATTAAATAATCAATTATAATTTGAATTTTGAAATATGAAACTTATAATAATATTTATGAAATGCAAATATTAAATAGTGATGTCAATTTTTCCCGCCCGGCCCGGCCCCGTCTAGTCCTCGTGGGGCCCCGCCCTGAATGGGGTAAAAAAACTCACCCTCAACGAGTTGGCTTGGCGGGGTGGGGCGGGGCGACGGGCCGTCTCGGGTCACGGGGCGGGGTTCCCTGCCCGCCTCGTGAAGGAAAAAAACCCGTCTTATTGCCATCACTATTTGTATGTAATTCTCACATTTTAAAATTTTCGGCTATGGTGCCAAAAACTTGTTACGAAATATTTGTTTCTTTTGAAATATCGCAATTGCACGATTCATTAACAAGTAGTAAAATGAATTTTAAGCCCAAATATCATTCCTATAGAAATTGTATTAGTTCATATTCGAATTATCTTAGGCTTAACCGAAATAATTGAAATTTATGATTTTTCTTATAAATTAAATAATCTACCTATGAATGCAAGACTTAATTAAAATAAATGTAAGATTATAATTAAATGTAAGTTTTACAAAAATACGATGATGAAAAGCTTACAGGATCCCGAATCCCCTTGTATCAATCCCCTTTAACCCGGAACGTATAAATTTGACAACACGATTCAATTATGAAAATTAATATTCATAATTTGTTTAACAATATTTCTCTAGTAAAATTAAACATATTCTTACATGTGACCCGACTATATTCCTATAACAAATGTGAACATATAAAAGTGTATTAAAAATTTATAAATACCTAAAGATCACGTAAAGTATAGCGATATTTTTATATTTCCTATCAAACTCTATAACAATTGACACTATGTCTAACTTATTTTCAATATCTCGAAAGTAAAAAAAAATACAAAACTCATATAACTACTGCATGTAATTGTAGAGAAAATTAAATCAATGTCAATCATTTAAGATTAAAAAACGTGCTTTGAATGTAAAAAAATAAATAAAATAAAAAGCTAAAGGTTTATGATATAAAGTTCGTCGTAAGAATTAAACAAATAAAATGGAACGATATCACAGAGAAATTGATACAATGTGATTAATTTTTCAAATTCCCTGTACAATTACTGATGAATTATTGCATAACAATCTGGAAATTTTTTTCTTATTGCCGCAACTGTCGTCTTTCTTCTTTGCTATGTGTCTCTGTCGGCTTCTGCATGTATATAATTTTTTCTTGGTTGCCTTTTCTATTAATCCGTTTCTATGGCTGGAAAAAACTCCCTAACCAAACTGATATAATCGGACCCGAACCGAATTGAGCGGTTCCTCTTAAGTTAAATACCCGAACTGGTATCTGAACCGGGAATCGACGGGGTCGGTTCTCGATTCTAGAACAAGAACCGAATATTCCTAATTTTTTTAATTTTAAATAAGTCAAATTATTTTATTTTTTAAAATAAATTTGTCAACTAATTAATTTAACTCAAACCCAAAATACGATTTTCCTATTTCTAATTTTCAGAGAAGTTCAATTAATCAAATTGACCTAAATTTTACTCAAATATCTTATTTTACCGTAACATCGTTTCTGTCTAGAGAAATCGATTTGGAAACCTCTCTTTATTATTATGAGCTCGTTATCTTCATCTTCTTGTGATTTTAACTGTCAAATCTTTGAAGAGTTCAACAAAGAGAAACGCAAAAGATATCACGGAATTGTACTACATTATTTTGTAAGAGCTAAAATTGAACATGTTATTATTTGAATTAATTTAACATTGTGATAAATATCAAAAAAATTAATTATTGTACAGAACTCGAGAACCGATCCGATCCGAACCGAACTGAATTGAAACGAATCGGATCATGTCCAGCCCTATCTGTTTCTATGCGTGTCTATATATACCCATCAAATCCAATGGAATTTCAGTTCCAAATTCCAATCAATTTTAACGAAGTGTGCTGAGTCCAATTAGAAATTCAATTCCTTTTTAATTCCTTCAGCTGCCACCCTCATTGCCAATGTTTCTGTATGCATGATTCAGTGTTTTAAAAATCGCCATGACACGGTTGTTCAACCAGAAAAATTGGGAATTATGACCAAAATCGGTCCAATTAGACTTATAATTTAAAACTCGTCCCAAAACCTGTTAAATC
Source organism: Fraxinus cuspidata (assembly GCA_903798385.1). Taxonomy (NCBI): domain Eukaryota; kingdom Viridiplantae; phylum Streptophyta; class Magnoliopsida; order Lamiales; family Oleaceae; genus Fraxinus; species Fraxinus cuspidata. The sequence continues at coordinate 47,007 of CAIGRP010030288.1, forward strand.
GGCCGATTTAAAAAAAATCGTGGCCCGTTCCCTATTTCACATGTTCAACCTATGTAAATATATTTTAAAAATTTTAAATGTATATTTTTCTAATTTTTGTAAAAGTATATTTATAATTTTTTAAAAATTACCTGCTCGATCCCGATTCAACATTTTGACCCTTTTTTTTTTTTTTGGGGTCGACGGGGTCAACTTTTAAAATAATGGCATGTATATATTACTCTCAACCACTGCCGCCAATGTTGTGTCCAATTAGAAGTCCAAGTAGTTATTAAATTTGATTCCAAATGCATGTCCAATTAGGCCAATTTAATTCCAGTGCCCATTTGATGGCATATTTCTCTCCGATGTTTCATCTTTTCCAAATAATGGAATTTAGTCCTCGCGTTCATCAGTTGTGCAACCATTGTCCTTCTCAAATTCTAACTTGTGAAATTTGATCCAAATATTATAAATTTCATTCGATTTTGCCCTTCTTCCTTTCCAATTACTTAGAAAGGGGTTCGACAGTGAAATAAAACAAAATCAACATAAATTAAATAGAAATCAACACTTTGACGATATAAATTCTAGTAATATGGTCTAGATAAGTGCACAAAAATGCACATATCAATTTTTTTAAGGCCCAACAAATATATAAAATAATAACTGCTTAAATTCATAAAAGTTCATTACTAATACAAATTAAGAAATTTTTAATTTGGCATCATTTTTTATTAATTCGTCTCTTTTTCAAAATATGCATCTAAAGTTTTTTATTTCTTCTTTGCACCCAAATCAAACTCAATTTCATCCATAATTTTTTGCAATGCATATACAACATTTGATATTTTTTTTTTTTTCATTTTGTACGAAATAATTATTTAAAGTTATGGCTATTTGAAATGCATTTTTTGAAAAAAATTGGTAAAACACAACTATCAGTTGAATCATGATTATCATTATATTATATAGTAAGCATGTGTGTTGCACGTCTAATACTATTTTTTAAAGAATGATATGGTAATTGATATTGTTTAAAGAAAAATTAAAATTATAATATAAGTGTTGATTACACTTATTTTTTCATTTTGAAGTCGGTATGTTTTTCCTTTCTCAAGCATGGGAAATAACATTTCGATTGTGTCATTAAACACCGTAACTTGAAAATTACTCCTCGAAAGCATTATAAAAAATAACCTATTGGTCTAAGAAAAGTATTGGCTAATTCTAACATTATGTAAGACCTCCCCATCACACAAAATTAGTTTTAAAACTTCAAGGATGTCATTCTTATTGATGTAGATCTCAATGGAACTCTTTTAAAGTATGGATACTGTTATAATCTACATTAAGTTGTTTTATAAAAAATACAATCAAAATCTTTGTTTTGTGATATCAATCCTACAAATATGAAAACAAAAATATACATTAACAATTAAAAAAATGAAAAAAATTTAATATTTCTCAAATTAAACCGACTACCTGACTCATTTGATTGATATTGATAAATCATAACTCATTTATGTTAGTGTTTTCGATGATGATGTATTCATTTGCGATGTTTCTAGCATACAAATTAAAAAAGTCATTGATATGTGAGTTAGTAATTTATTTATATGTTGAAAAAAAATCATATAGAAAAATATAGGACATATCATACAAATTGTGTGTAAGTACGAAAAAAATTCTCAAATGATTTTATTTAATATAAAAATCACTCAAAGACCAATACAAAGTGATTACTGTTTATGTTTCCACAAAATCCTAATTGCCAAAGTTCAATATAATTGTATATATGATAATGTCTCCTCATCTCTCTTAAAAATAATTATTAAATCACAGTTTAATAAATAATAGAAAACTAAATAAAACAATAAAATTTAAAATTATAAATCGTCAGTTAAGGATGAGTCACAGTAGTAGAAAGAGATTTGACATGTAGATATTCAGCCAAAGATGGCTCTACAAATTCATAATTATGAATAAAAAAATATATTTACATAAATATGATAAGACAATAATACTGTCGGGCTGCAACATGCTTAGAATGTCCTAAACGGATGTATATATACAATTAAAATGATTCGTGATAATAAATAAATTTAAAATAAAAAAATTATACAATTAAATCCATGATATGAGAAATTAAATTGAAGTGCGAATCAAGCTTAAATAATCGAAAAAAAAAAAAACACTTCACAACACGCATCAATTTATAAGTAACTTATGTTCATCATTTAGATAGACATTACTAAAAGAATTAAAAAAAAAATAGAGAGAGAAAAAAGAACTACATTATCTTTATAGCATAATAAAAAATTTCGCCAAAAACCAAAACAACAATATTTTTTTTTAAAATATGTTTCATGCAAATCAACTTCTCCAAAACTCTAATGCTCAATATGAATACATTCACTTATATAAAAATCATCTACGCTATTTTCTAGTTTTGAGAAATTTTAATTTACAACAAATTGCTTTCATTGAAAATAGTTCTATAATGAGAAATGTTGATTTTCATAACCATAATGATCTTAATTATGTTTATTACATAGTGTATGTCCTAATACAAAGCAACCATGCATTGCCACTCTCATTTATTTACATTAAGGGTCCGTTTGATTGTAAGGTGGAAAATGGGTGGAAAGAAAATGAATTCCAGGGAATTGAATTGCCTAGAAATTGTTTTACTGGGAATTGTAATTAATTGTGTTTGATTGGTATAATTTTCCATGGAAAATGTTGAAGGTTTGGTGTCCGTTTGGCTAACTTCTCCAAAACTCTAATGCTCAATATGAATACATTCACTTATATAAAAATCATCTACGCTATTTTCTAGTTTTGAGAAATTTTAATTTACAACAAATTGCTTTCATTGAAAATAGTTCTAGAATGAGAAATGTTGATTTTCATAACCATAATGATCTTAATTATGTTTATTACATAGTGTATGTCCTAATACAAAGCAACCATGCATTGCCACTCTCATTTATTTACATTAAGGGTCCGCTTGATGCAAAAGGAGGAAAATAAGTGAAAAGAAAATGAATTACAAGGAATTGAATTGTCTAGAAATTATTTTACTGAGAATTGTAATTAATTGTGTTTGATTGGTATAATTTTCCACCTGAAAAATGTTGAAAATTTGGTGTCCGTTTGACTTTATTTTTTATGGAAATTGTTCATTAAAGTGATAATTTTTTCTACCATTGGGTCTAGAATTTGTTCCAATTACAAAAAAAAAAAAATTACTGCACCGAATACCATTCGTTTGACTTTGTTTTGCATGGAAATTGTCCATTAAAAGGAAAAACTTTTTTACCATTGTTGATAGAATTTTTTTCAATTGGAAAAAAAAAAAAAAAGCTGGAAAACGTAAAACTTTTAAAACATTGGGAAAACAATTTCATTCAAAAGGTGGAAAACTGGGCGCGTGAGTGAAAATGGAAAAATGAATTCCATGCAAAAGTTTTGCTATCAAACATGAACTAAAGGTGGAAAATGGAAAATCTTATCTTACTTCCATGGAAAAGAAAACATATCAAACGAGGCCTAATATTAATTATAAAAATAATCATATTTCAATACCTTTCACATGCTCTCCACTGAGGCATTGACATGAAATTANAACATGAACTAAAGGTGGAAAATGGAAAATCTTATCTTACTTCCATGGAAAAGAAAACATATCAAACGAGGCCTAATATTAATTATAAAAATAATCATATTTCAATACCTTTCACATGCTCTCCACTGAGGCATTGTCATGAAATTAAAAAAAGTAGCATCAACAGACTCTCTTTATCTTCATTTTATGTCTCTCTGTATATTTGAATTTTTAATATGTTAATGTTGTGTGTGGATGGTTTAAAATTTCAACATAATATAGCAAAAAATAATTTATAACTTAAGTGTGAAAATGATCAAAGATTATAAATGTTTATTATCGTTATAATGTTGTGTAGTTAATAAAAATTTTAAGTGCAAATATAATTACCTTATCATTTGTTATTCTTTTTTTTTTTTATCTAAACTTAGGTATCATATGTAACTACTAACTGAAACAACTTTTAAATAAGGATAAATATTATATAAAATAAAATTTTATGAAATTTAAATAATTATTTAATTGTTAGGATATGTGTGAAATAATCAAATGAAAAGGCCATTTAAATAAAAGAATATGAATGTTATTTTTTTAAACTGACTAGTCAACATAGAGAAGAAGTTTAAGTTATATTTTTATAATAAAAGATGTTAATAACAATTAATTTATTATTAAAAAGTCTAATTAGGACATTATTGACAAATGGAAAAGAAAATGAATCTTTTTAATTTCATACTGAATAAATTGAATTAATGTTGTTAGTTAACTATTAACAAAACTAAAATGAAATAATGGAATGTGTCAAGTTCAAATCATAATGACAATTTCTAAATTTGTAATTTGCAATTTTCTTAATCAAAATTATGTCCTAATTGAATTATATTAGGAGTTTATCAAATTGTAATTAAAGTTAAAATATGAGTTATTAAATCCTAATTATAGTAAAATAGTTAAAGTTAATAGTATAGTCCTTAAAGAAGTCTAATGAGATCACATACGATCATTAGAATGTAATTAGAAGTCTAAAAGTATCAAAGAGCCGCATAAGTTATGCTCCAGATTTTTAGTCGCAACTTGCAGCGCATTTTTCACATGGAAAGAATTGAAATTTGGACAAGACTACTGCTAGAAGAACTGTAGATCATTGAGTTAGATTTCCAAAACATTTTGAATTACCTTAATCAAATATAGAGAGAAAAAGTTATAATAAAATATTGACAGCTGCTCAACTGTCGCTTGCCTATCGCTGGCTTGGAACTCAAGCGACGTGGTTATCTGAGAAACGATATATTCAATTTTCAAGTTGATTTTGAGTTCCTTTTCAATTCAAACACTATCCATTATAAATATATACCTTACAAAACGTTCAAAAGTGTGTTGAATCATATTTTACATAGAAATGATTCATTTAAAGATCCAAAACACATTCATTGATTCCAAGATTCAACCACCTTATTATTTGAGTCATAAATTCATATGAACTTTGATTTATTAATCAAGTCATATTAATTCACATCAAACCACATATCAAAACACAAAGATCATTTGATCAAATATCAACTTGAACAACAGGAGTTCTTCATTTAATCCACTAGAGATAAATCGATATTAGGAGTCAGGAGCTGTTGCAGAAGTTCAAATTAAAGAAGACTAAGGTGAGATACCAGCAATAGGGATCTGACGTAAGGAGCACACTGTTTAGGAGGGTTAACAAAAAAACCAAAAGTTTGAGATTTGTTTTAAAAGAGCACACCTCTAGTAGGAACTCCAAGAATTGAGATATGAAGTTCTACGGGGTAAACGAGTTTGAACTGTACTGTAAGTTTGCTTTGATTTATAGTGGATTATTGACTGACATAGTGCCCGAAATTTTTACGCAGTTGGGATTTCGCTGTGATCAAATTGGTGTTCTATATTGATTTCATATTACAAATTGTGGTAATTTAACATATGATAAATTGACTTGATTGATTAATTATCTAAAAATAATTGAAAAGTGACTTGTTGCTTTTAATTGTGTGATTCTGCACGTTTGATTTAAATAAATCGATTAATTTAAAACTTTTGGACATAAATAACTGAATAAGGATATAAGGTACAAATTATGTTGAATTTTTATATATTTTCCCATGGTATAGCCACTGTTAATTATTGTGCTCCAATCAACGCAAATTCCGGGCTCAGCCGACACCAATCGATGCCACAATCACCAAAACCTTCCAAAA